>JAPSES010027370.1:0-13011 GCA_029822895.1 Maxillicosta whitleyi
GGGTATGTTTCCAGTGTCAAGAATCTAATAAAATAGATAAAAAACAAATGTGGGAGTAATATTGCGGGGTGTCAGTTCCAATATGTGGGGGAACTGTGCTGCTTGGCGGAGGTTTGTGCTCTCTGAGTGCTTTTCTAGTTCAATCTGTCTGACACTCGACTATTACTAACAAACAAAAACAAGCCTCGTGCCTCGGCCTAAAACTTTTTTCAAGTGTTGATTGTGAGAAAATTAGTGTGAAATGATGTTTATTGTATGACATATGTAACTAAAAATATAATTTCACTCATTCACTTACTTATTTACTGGATCTATTGTGATGGCTCTTGGTTTCTCTAGGTTTTCTGTGATCAGAGTCTTCCTCTTCGCTCCATCTGTCGTAGCAACGGAGATCGTCTTCATAACACTGTCGGTCCAGTAAATATTGCCATGAAGCCAGTCGACCGCTATGCCCTCTGGGGCCTCGATGCCGCTGCCAATGACCACTGTGTGGTAAGACGAGTTACCAGCGACGTTGAGCTTGGAGCTGGTGGGAGGCAGACGGGGGTTTCATTTGAGGAAGAGATAAAGCTTTATCTACAGTCTGTCTGTTTGTCACTAGTCTGTAATAAACAGAACACTGCAAAAGAAGACTTTCAGTAGAGTAAAAAAATATATATCTGGAAACCAAGTATTTCTCTTTTTCTTTTTTATCTTCTTGTTTTAAAAAAAATAATGATAAACATGTTTTTTTTTTTTTTTATTAAAACATCCTCTCTTACTGCTGCTATATCTGGTTTTATCTTAATAAACATAATATATCTATTAAGTGTTGAACAGTTCTCACTGCATGTGTTATATCTTTATTTCCTGATACTTATTTGGGATTCTCATAGATTAATTTATCCTTTTTCAGGCAATATAATTTTATGAACCTCTTGATTATTAGTGTATTTTAATCCTTGTATTGTTTTATTGTACAAATACTACTAATAATAATAATGATAACAATAATGCTAATAATAACGCAAAGAAGAAGAAGAAGACTACACATAAAATTTCTCTACTTTCTCATTAAATAACTGCATTTCCTTTGCTTGCTATTTTCAAAATGTTTTCTTCTTTTTTTAATTTAATTTGTGACACAGTAACAAATTTCTTTGTGTTATACAAGACAAATGGGGTATGTTACTTTAGAGAAAATAATACTCTATAGAGCCATGCTAACTGGAACAACCTATGACCTAATTTAACTCATATTAAAAACAAGACCAGCTAAAAAAAAAATGTTTTTAAATAGGCCAGAATGAAATCAGTTTAGGTTACACATGATCCTGATTTTAGCGAGTAAACACTGTATCTAGTATCAGTTATATAATTAAATGAAGTTTTCTGGATTGTTTTGCTAAATTGTGTAAAAACTAACTCATCCACTCTAAGTTCATTTATTTATCACTGCCTATTATCGATAATGAACTGTTTGAATGTCTTGTTTTATTTGTTTTTATGACATAAGCTGCAGCATGTACTAAATATTACTTCTTTTTTTTTATTATTTATTGTCAGTAATAATCTTTGAATGTCAAGAATACCTGTTGGTAATAACTAATGAGGTAAATAAATAAATGTTTAAGAACATTTTGAGGCTGTTTATAATGACAACAGTCATAGGTCAAATGTCATGTACTGTTTTTGAGGAGCCACAGAGTATTTCTAACCTGTATATTTTCTTCAGGAAGAGGTCAGACCAGAAGATCATTTTATTAGGCATGTCCATGTCTATAGCCACTGCGTTCTTCAGCATTTGGATCAGACGGACGTACTCGCTGCGGTCCACCGTCATCTTCCTCACCTCATGCCTGTTGGTGAAGTACAGGGTAGGCACAGAACCTGGAGGAAGCACAAACCAATAAGTGCGGGTTTTCAGACTGAACAATAAATCTTATCAGTTTACAGATGGGACTGAGTCACAGTGAATAGGGATAGATTTTCCTCCAAACATTACCTGATTCAGCCTTGCACGTCTTGGTCGCAGGGTCGATTTCATAGCCTTTCTCACAGTCACACTTGTAGCTGCCTGGCAGGTTGATGCATATCTGGCTGCAAATGTCCGGATCAAGGCATTCATTAATATCTGCAGATGGAGAAACAGGGGGAAAAGTAAGACACACAGCAGCCAGAAAATGAAAAATACCACAACAAAAGATTCTCAGTATCTCATATGTCAAGTTTTAGCTGAACATATTATTAATGTCTGTGACTCTTTACCTTCACAGGTCTTCTTATCCAGCTTCAGGCTATATCCAGCTGGACAGGAGCAATTGTAGCCAAATTTTAGGTCGTTGCAAACGTGGGAGCAGCCGCCATTTCCAGTCAAACACTCATTGGTGCCTGTGGAAACCAAGATCAACAAAGCTCACAAATGCGGTTCTTTGCAACCATTTTCCTAATGGTAGCTCGCTCATTCATTCATTCAAACCACAAACTATGTAGGCCAACCTGCTATGATGAAAACTATCCCAATCACATTTTCCAAACCATTATGTGGTTTGTTTTTTTTTCTTTTTCTCAGACCAAAGGAGCTGTGCGTACACCCAGAGTAGACCTTGGATGTACTTCAACGCTGCTTGAAACATATATTTTTGTAAATGTAAACATTGCACTAATGCTGTGGTTCAGTCACCACACTCAGATAGGCAGAAAAGTACACACATAGAACACTGTACTTTATTTATTTCCCCTTGACAATCTTATACACATGAATTTGTATGAATTTAAAGAAACTTGTTTGTTTAATTTATATGTATTTAAAGAGACTTGATCACTGTAGTTACATTTTTTTAATGGATTTACAGAAACTTGCTCATTACATTTGTGTAAATTTGTTTGAATTGAAAGTAACTTGACCACTGTATTTGTATGAATTTGCATGAACTTAAAGAAACCTGATCATTGTATTTAAAACAACTCGATTATTATACGTGTTTGAATTATGAATTTAAAGACATTTACATCTATTTAAAAGTTACTGTTGACATGAGACAATTTCCATTGCTATATAACTATTACTATTTAAACAGCTGTGTGTCATGACATATGTCCCATATATGATAAAGGGAAGAAAAATTCATGATAGTGAATAAATATCTTCTTGGCAGCTCACAGGTTGTTTTTTATTTTTTTTGTATCCAGAGTAACCTCATGATATTTTATTTGGCGAGTGTCGCTGCACATCATAACAAACAAAGCACAGACTTCAGATACAGGCAGATACATGGTATCATTATGAGGCAAATAATATCTGAATATTTGATTTTTGTTTATTGTCTTTGTTCTTATCTATTGTCATCTTTTCCCCGTTTGTGGCTATTGTCTTTTTCTTTTGGTTTTTCCCATCTTTTTTTTTTTCAATAAAAATTATTCATTAAAAAAAATATCTGAATAGGATTTCACTGACCACACTCCTTGATGGGCTCATCTGACCAGTCCCTGCAGTCTTTGCGTTTGTCACACACCTTCTCCATGCTGATACACTCCCCACTGCGACACTTGTACATGGTGGGGCCCTCACAAACATTTTCTGTGGACAATAATATGTATTTCAGTGAATTCGAATAATACAACAGTACTCCAAATCACCCCTGAAAGGTCTGAATATTTCTGAACGAGGAGTGCAGATAAATGTAAAGACATTAAATAAATTCACCTTTGCGACAGTCAACCTCATCACTGAGGTCCCTGCAGTCGTACTCTCTGTCACACTGGCGGCTGCCATGGATACAGGCACCGTCATTACACTGGAACTCATCTGGACGGCAAGTAGGACGACCTAGGAAAAGAAGACAAATGGATGAAAGGGGGACAAAGACAGGAAAAGGAGACACAGGAAGAAACGGAAAGTCAAATGAAATCAGATAGCAGAAGGGAGCTGGCGGATGTGCGTGCGTGCGTATAGACCGCATCTGTTAATCTCAGGTTTCTATATAACACCCAAAATGTGTCAGAAGGCAAAGAAGGAAGTTGGTTTAGAGGATAAAAACAGTCAAGAATGAATAACATTTAAAGGATGTTAACTCACTGCAGTTGACCTCATCTGATCGGTCTGGACAGTCGAAGCCTCCATCACACCTCCAACTGCTGTGGATGCAGTCTCCGTTTGCACACTGGAACTCATGAGCGCTGCAATGTGTCTGTTTCTTGTTTGACGTCTGTCCTCCACAGGTTTCAGGTGACTCATCAGAACCATCTGCACAGTCTGCGTCTCCATCGCATCGCCACAGCGCTGGCACACACACTAGGTTTTTACACTGGAAAGAATTGGAGCCGCAGGTGGCTGTGGGACAGTTGCGCTCATCGGAACCATCTGAACAGTCATCATCACCGTCACAAACAAAGGCGCTGGATATACACTGGCCATTCGCACAACGAAACTCGCCATCCTTGCATTGTTTGGTAGCTGTATTGAGAAAGGAAACACAGGAGATGGAGTAATACTGCTAAAAAACAAAAGAAAGTAGAGTCAAAGAAGGTTTTATATTTGTATGTGCAAAATAATGTATTATTGTGAAGGGAATAAACTCCTGTTTGGGTGGGGTTTTTTTGTTTGTTTGTTTTTTTAACTTACTGCAGTTTTTCTCATCAGCTCCATTGTCACAGTCAGCTTTGCCATCACAGTGCCAGCCACCTGGTATACACTGGTTCCTGGGAAGACCACAGTTGAAATCCGACTGCCTGCATGTTTTAGAAGCTGAGGACAGAAGGAGGATGTAGAACTCATTAAGAGGGAAGTTAAGCCTAGAACCGTGCCATAAACTGATCTATTGTATTGTAATCAAGTGTCTTATCTGCAGACAGCAGGTTTACAATGCGACATTGATGTGTTTATTACATAATTGTTCTTGATATTTTTCAGTTTATGAAAAGACTGACCTTTAGATGAAATGTGTTTATTCTGAGTGCAAGTGCTATATGCTATGTTTATGTCCAATATTGTAAGTCGCTTTGGATAAAAGCGTCTGCTAAATGTAATGTAATGTATTAATCAAGCAAAAAGTCAGACAATGGCTTGTTGATACTTCTCAAATATGAGGATTTGATGCAAAGTAACATGAGGATGTCACAACAGGCTCCAGGAAGTAAAAATATCACTGAATGATTCATTGTTTCATCGAAAATTAACAGTTTATTCTGTTAAGCTATTAGGCCCAGAGTGTGTTCAGTGATCACGACCATACCACAGGTTGTATTCAGCTCATCAGTTCCATCTCCGCAGTCGTCAGCTCCGTCACAGATCCACCTACGAGTGATGCACCTCCCATTTCCACACTCAAACTGAAGGGTGCTGCATGTGTATGCGGCATCTGTAAATGATGAAAAGTGTCGCATGATGATAACTGTGTGTCAAGGTTTACTGACAACATGTGATAGTTTGTCTACTTTGGCTGCTCCGTTCACACTTCGCAGCTCATGAATGGCCAATAGGAAGGAGAGCTTGTGTCAACATGAAAAACTTGATATCCTTGCAGAGTTAATGTTTTACTGAAAATTGCACACAGGAAAAAGGCCACGGAGTATTTACTGTAAAAACCACACCTTCTAGCCATTACTTAATTTGGTAGATTACCAGATTAAGATAACAAGACCTTATGTTTTCCCAACCAATGTAGAAACAAGAAGTGAGGTAGTCAAACGTCAGCATAAATGTGTGCGTAAGGAAACTCTTTCCTGTCTTTAATCAACTCCCAAAGACACAAATTAGTGTTCACTTCATTTAACAAGAACACAAATGTATTTTTGTAGCATACTTCAACATCAGAGATTAAAAGGAAAAGGCATTATTCTGAAATCTACACAGCAGGATATAAAACAGATAAATTAAAAAATTAAAGAAAACCCTAATCATAATGGTAGAAAATGATGTTTACAACTACAAGAAATTATATCCTCTTGACACCCAGCAAAGTGAAAGTTTTAGCTTTTTTGCATTAAATGACTGTCTTGATCAGAAGGTGCATAATGTATATTTTTAAAAACAAATTTTTTATTTGTTTATTTATATTTTTTATGGAATGTCCTTTGCAGTGAACAGTATTTTTAAAGTAAAACCATGGAACTTTTGTCCGCTACAGAGGACAAAAATGTATTGCTAGGTGTCAGCAGGATATAAATGTAATTATGTGTTTTAATATACAACTGAAATATTCACAAGTGGTGTCCTCTTTACTTCTTTACTCACCACCTGTCATTTAGTCACACAGCGCACACATCTCTGCAACTTTCTATTTAACACATTTCAGAAACTGAAACAGTTCGAGCAACTCTGTTCCTTATTTAAGCGGCAAAACTGTTAACTTTGAAATCATATGACCTCATTTTGACCCTGGCATACAAGGTCTTGCCCCCCAAGACCATCACATCTCAGTGAACCTACAGTGAGGGGAACATCACAAGGACTGAACCTCTATGTGAAAGTAACACATTCATGCTCCTCAGGTGACAACGTGGCAGCCCGCCCAGCAGCTGAGTGACATTCTCCATCACCTCTACATTGTCACTTCTTCCTGAGGTTGGGAACATGTCAGACTATCCCTTTAAGACAATAGCATGGGAGGAGTTGAACAATCACACCACCATTTGCTGATTGGTCCCACAGTGGCATTCCTCATAACAGCATCACCACAGTGACCCACACACAGAGGCGGAGACAAAATACAACAAAGTGTGAATGTCAAGATGAGTAATAGCAGTTGAAAAAAAGAAACTGTCTGATTACAGGGATTATAAATTACAATCCAAAAATACAAACATGAAAAGGAGACGCTAGTTTAATTAGAATAATAACTAAAACTGAGGTTGGACAGCTATAAAATAAATAAATAAATAAATAAATAAAAAACCTAAATACAACAACAACAAAAAACCGTGAACTGATTAAAACACTTCTTTGTATACTTTACATTAGACTCTAACGCTTTCACAGAAACTACAAAGACATAGAAACCCTCACACATGTGGTGAGCAGACTAAACCGACATGAAGCCAGCGTGGGTTCCAGGAATAGACTTTCCAAATTATACTCCAGCTGCTCCGAGAGATACGCGATGACAAATTTACAAGTGATTTAAGTCCTTTTTTTTCTCTCTCTCTACAACTCCCACTCACTTTCCTTTCTCGAAAAATATTCATTCTGCTTATAAGAGATCAGAGAAAGTAGGTCAAACACAAGCCCCCTCTGACCTTCAAACTCCTGACCTTGTCTGAGGATGGAAACTGTGAACTGTAAACGGTAAAGGAAAATGTTTTCATAGTCTCTGCTGCTCCCACAAGTGGGTCAGCCTTTACAGTACAGTATACTATTCAGCAAGAAAGATTTCTTCTAATCCTTTGCACCAGATTGTTTCTGTGGAGCAATGTTTAGGTGCAGCTTTTCAACTTCAGATTACTCTCAGTTCTGTCCTGAACTTTTAAGTCGGTCATGTTAGTCGATTATAAATGATGCTCAGTAACTTTTTTGCAAGAACATCTTTAGTGGCAAAAGGCCACAAAACATAGTTAAAAGCCTCTTCAATATAATTATCATAGTTGTGTGTCTTTCTTAGATATTATTTACTTTATTTTACTTTAATTCATACAGCAGAACAAGCTGGTAAATACTGTCTGCATCTTCATCTGTACAGTATTTTAGACAAGGCATCAACTCAACTTTCTTTTATAGTGACATACAGATGCTATTAATAACCACAGTGTGAACCTAATAGCCAGCCGACTGTGTTTTTATAACACTGCCATATAAGGTCACCTGAGTACTGCTTCTACTACGCACAAAGTAATATGATTTACTTGAAAATTTAAGG
Organism: Maxillicosta whitleyi; assembly: GCA_029822895.1. Taxonomy (NCBI): domain Eukaryota; kingdom Metazoa; phylum Chordata; class Actinopteri; order Perciformes; family Neosebastidae; genus Maxillicosta; species Maxillicosta whitleyi. The sequence continues at coordinate 7,833 of JAPSES010027370.1, forward strand.
AAACTGGTTCTGGTTCAACAGCAGAAACTGATGAGATGAACGACAGGTCTTCTGAAAAGGCAGATGAATAGTCTCCTTTGTGACTACACATGACTTCGTTCACTAACAATGCATTCCTGTCTTTTTATGGAACATGCATGTAGTATCCACACACTCAACCTCCACATAAAGGCGTGTTTATTGACTCAAACATGCACTCAGCAGTTAATATATAACTCAAATACATGTGCATCATGTGCACTGACATCCTGCTGGATAGTAAAACACTAAGCCCCTACACAAATGTAGCCAAATTAAGTTAAATCCGAACATGCAAAGGACCTGTGGGAGTTTGCTAATGTAGGTTAGACAGGAAGTTGGAAGATGGTGAAATTGAATTGCTGCTCATATCCTTTGGAGTTTCAATTTCATGTCAGGACTGACATACTGCAGACTGACATAAAACACTTCAGCTAAGCTTGCAAATATATTAGCCATAGTGAACACTTTATACACTGAAAAACTGAGTGTGTCATTAGACTAAATGGTCGATGAAAGTTCACCGGTTATGTTTCAGAACATACATGTGAATAGGTCTTATTAGCACCCAGATACACACATATAGAGAGATTAGCAGCAGATTTGGTGAATGGAAATGAGCCCCGTGAAGTACAGAAAAAAAAGTGGAAAAATTTTAATCTGACAAGCTCATGGAGGAGAGTTGAGATTGTTGGGGGGATTACTGGAGTAGCTATAGGTACACTGGGCCAGGTTAATTCCCTTCACATTATTGGTCTTAAGGGCATTAGGTTCACTGTTTGACCAGGGAGTTTTTGTACCACACTGGAAACACCACATTTTGCAGCTAAAAAGTCTTTCTTGCTTCTGGGAAAACGAAACTTCTTGGAGATGCTGGAATGACACACACACAAGCGCGCGCACACACATTTAGATATATATATAAAATAGACATGGATAAAGTCAAATACGGATGCAGATATCTGTGCATCCTATCGCCTCCAGACAGTAGGGGGGGATGCCAAAATGCTGCTGTACCTTGCCGCACCCTTTCTATTTGACAGCCGCCTGTTTCCTCACATATGAAACTTAAGACCACCGGCAGCACGGAGGAACCTGATTGGCTGCTCAGATACGCTGTACGGCGAAACAAACCAATCACAGCGTTGTGCGTAAATTCCATTCATATATGTTACAAATGTAAACTACACTGGGTTGTCGCCAGTCTTACTTTTATCACCCGTTATTTCTGATCTATACAATTAATTCTACAGATGTTGGGTTTAAGACAACTTGAGGCAGATCATCTACACTGCGTCTCATCCTAATTCGTTCAGTTAATGAAACACAAAATAAATAAATAACATATAGAAAAATGAGTTTTTAAAAAAAAAAAAAAAACATCCCCAAATACACAAATAGCACATAAACAAATTGATATTTCGTATGTATCGTGAGGCATCTGTATTGATGTCTATATCCCCAACTTCTTGTATTGCTACAACTTTCGGCACACTGTGGTACAGATCCGTTTTCTTACCTGCTGGAGGCGAAGAGTGAATCAGCATCAGCAGGAACCAACATGAGGACAGTGCGGTGAGTCCCCCCCACATCACGGACATGACCTGAATTTTTTGTCCCTATTTGACAGCTATTAAAAAAAAAAAGTGAACTATGAATAGAGGGCGAGTTCACGGTATTATCTGTGCGTAAAAACACTAGCCTATATTGTTCAGCGGGAAGACAGCAGTCACGTCTGCGCGTAAAAACCGAGTGCCAGGGTTAATTGAGGGTTCTAAAAAAACGGAGTGTTTTCTAGGAGGTGACAGGAGGGCGGTGCTAAAGCAGTGGTCTGATGTTTGAAAATGAAGACGTGAGCATCCGCCGGGGAGGAGGAGTCATGATGTTGCTGTATCACTGAGAGTCAGTGTGTGAGTGTGCGCGCGCGTGTGGTTGTGTGTGTGTCAAGAGATGTGGTTTTGTGTGTGTGTGTGTGTGTGTGTGTGTGTGTCACCGGAAGAAAGGACGCACTGAAAAAACGAAAAATGACAAAGACAATGTGATGGTACAACTAAGCTGCCACGTGCAATTAAATATCTTAAGACATTTACCACATGACATTGTCCAGAGTTGGGACAAAAAAGAAAATACCCCATTGAGTATTTGAAACCAGGGGGAATCCACAGTCCTGTAGAGTTCAAATTTTGTTTCCCACAGAGAAGTATCTTCCATAATTGCATCATATACATTAATATATTCACAACATATCTTTAAACGTCTGCAATTACAATGTGTTGACTCTAAAATGAACCTCACGTATCTTTAATGTTTGTAAATGTCACTTAAACTTCAAGGATTTGGAAAAAGATTACTCCTTATTCTAAAATAAATGCAACAAAAATGCAGTTTTTGTATTAATGATGCCAATATTGAATCATAAATTTCAGCCTTTTCAGGTCAAAGAAATAATCCGAGTTACTGAGAAGCTATTTTTTCCCCTTGAGTTTTTCCTTGAAAAGGACCTGGATAAACCGTTTTCCTCCTCTTTTCTCTGACATCCATGTTTATGTAACTTCCAAAACACAAATGATGAATCTGTCTCTAGTGTTTCCAGATGAATTTCACAGGAAAAGTGTTTCAGATGTTTCCCAGACTTCTTCTCTTTCCTATTTTCATGGAAACAGGGTTAAGATTTTTGCAGCGTTTGATCTAAATTACTATCTGAATGAAATCTGGGTGTGACGACCTCAAAGAACCTATAGTTTTTAATCAGTTGTTGATCACAAATGATAATTTTGAGGAGTTCAAGTGATCATGCGAATATGTATGTGGTGCATAGGGCAGATAATGCACTAAAGGAGGTATTCTGGGAATGCTGTAGAAGCAGCTGGATTACATACTCTGATACTACCACTAACACACCCACAGAACCATACTCAAAGTATGAATACAGTACATGCAGTATCAAACCAAATCTGCAAACCTGTCACCTGAGCAGACAACAATGGAAAGTGAGTCAGATGTGAGTCAGATAAGTATTTGTATCTTCAAAGCCTCCAAACCTGACATTTAACCAAAAAAAACCCTTGTGCTATTATGTCAGTCCCCAAATGAAATGTTCTCTATATCGAACCTTTCCTAAGTGACTTATCACCATTTATTATAACATTATTCTCTGTATTTTGCATTTTTTCAGTATAAATCAAGTATTTTCCTGCATTTAATTCACTGATCATGTAGATGTTAATCAAAGCTCAGATTAAAGTTAAGGGTTATTGTATCAGAAATGCTGAAAACAGAAGAAATAGTGACTTTTTTCAGTAAAATTTATCATTAACTTGAACATAAACCAAGTGTTTCCATCCACTGTCTGGTGAATTACTGGTGAATCAATGTTGTAGAAGATGACAGTGTTTCCACGGTAACTATGGAGCCTCTGAATGTCCAAATGGGTCATATCAGATGATCATGAAAAGATGACAAATTGTGTTTTACACCAAGTATTTACATGTATCAATACGTTTAATGGATCAACAGGTGTTAAACATTTTAGATCAGTAGTTGCTTTTGGTAGGTGATGGACGTTTATGGGTTCAGTGAATAAATGCATTATTTTATAAAATCTCCTTTTATTTGCATTGTGTCTATCCTTCTGATAAAAAAAAAAACTGTGTCTAAATGTTTGACAATACTTAACTACACTTAGGCTTCATATAGGCTAACAGTAGTTCATCTAAAACATGGATTACTACAAAAAAAAAAAAAAAAGTAAAATTCCATGATCATCTAATGATTTTTTAAAAGCACAACACACTATATTCCTATATTTACATTTGTTTTGTCTAAAATACTGTTGATATGTGAAATGTGTCAGGTAACATATATTGTATTTGTTCCTCATAACCATTAATGATGTTCTAACCATCATTATCCAACATATCTGATAAATCCTTATTTGTAGTTGAATCACAACATGTGAACATGTGCCATTTAGCTGCAATCATTTGCTTGATCAAACCTTTATCCTGTTTCAGTTCACTCTTAACCCATAAAGACCCAAACAGCTGCGACCAAACTTATGTACTGATCTAAAATGTTTAATACCTGTTGATCCACTAATCTTATCAATACATGTAAATATTTGGTGTAAAATACAGTTTGTCGTCTTTTCATGGTCATCAGATATGACCCACATGGATGTTCAGAGGCTCCGTAGTTACCGTGGAAACACTGTCATCTTCTAGAACATCGATTCATCAGTAAAACCCACAGAGTCGGATCAGTGAGAGATGGAAACGCTTGATTTTATGCTCAGTTAATATCACCTTTATCTGTTTTGATGTAAAATAAATAAATAAATAAATAAAAATTCTCTGAGCTTTAATGGACATATGTGATCAGGGAAAAATACATGATTTACACTGAAAAATGCAAAATATAAAAATAGCACTGGTCCTTTATGGGTTTATCAGTTAAAATGGTTTGTTCAAGATGTGCATGAAATATGTAGGCTTTGATTCAGAGGATTGGAGTGGGAGACTTCTGCTACTAACATTCACTCATATAGATAAACAGTTTGTTTATTTCAAATTTTGCTATAAACTAAACTACAAAAGAATTATACAAAAGAAATTGGGATGAAGTTCCATTTACTATCTCTGTGATGGCTGCAACCACACTGGGGTAGTTTGACCATGCATCCACCCCATTAGTTCATCATTTACACACCATATTATCATTTTCAGTTACCTGGTATAATCATCACCTGGTCATTTCAGTTACAGTCAAACACACATTTAACCACTGAACAGACACAGTTTACTTAAATCTTACACCGTTATGAGTGCACACACAACACTGTAGGGTGATAAATGATGTATTGTTTAGTTATATTAAGTTTTGATGCAAGCTACCATGTGGTGAAATCCTTCCTTATGGGGAAAAAGGTGAGGCAAAGGGTGCAGCTGTCTTAAATAGTCCTGCCCTCTCATTAGGACAGTTCCATGGACAATGACATCATGGGGGGATTTGGGGTTTAGTTAAGATGTCTTTGTATTTAGTTGTACCAGAGTCTCCATTTTGTTTCCCCTTTTGTGTTCTATGGTTTGGCCAAGCCAGTATATATATATATATATATATATATATGTGTGTGTGTGTGTGTGTTCGTCCTTTCTCTCATTTT
>JAPSES010027400.1:0-13008 GCA_029822895.1 Maxillicosta whitleyi
CGCCACGCATCATTTGTGTTTTCGGTTCAGCAAAAAACAACTAAGAGAAACACATATTTTAATTATTTTAAAGCGGCCGTTTGGTGTGAATGAGGCGTAAGTAACATATTACTGTACTTATCTAATACATCATGCGTTATTATTGCGTTTTGGTGGGACGTAGGTTTTTTTTTAGTGATCTGGGTTATGCGACAGGTCTCCACTCCGCCACAAGTCAGATACAAACAATAATGGAGGAAGAGAGGTTCAATGTGACTGGATGGTTTAGAGGTTTACACTACTACTACTGGCTTTGTTGTGGACGACGGCCCGTTTGGATCTCAGGTGGGTCCTTGGGTAATCCTTTCTTATGGTATGGATGTGGGGGGTCAGCCGCTGCTGAAAGTAACTTAAAGTAGTCTCACTTAGTTACTTTTAAAAGCAAGTAGTCAGTAACTTAACTAAGTTACTTTTTAAAGAAGTAGTCAGTAGTCAGGTTACTGTTTCAAAGTAACCGTGGCAACACTGCTTACATCATGACATTTGCACATATAAGGTCCAGACTTCACACCAACATTTCTCCAGTTCGACATAATTGGTCATCAGCAGCAGCGGTTGTTGTAAAAACTGAAAATATGCCCAAACTTGGAGCTGATTACCTACATAACATAACAGATGTATTAGACCACCTGTCATGAAAACAAGAAAACATAAATAACTTCATAGTTACATGAGTTGCAAATATCTTATACTGGGTGGTACTCTAAGACATTTATTAAGCAGTAAAATGTTCAGTTGTTAGTTGAACAGGACGGAACAGCACAGCCAATAACCTGGAGGGGGCGGGACTTGAAGTGGCTCCTGTGCATTTAAAGGGCCAGCGCTCCAAACCACCTTTGTGCTGTCTTTAGTCATAAATAATGTTTGTAAATGGACCTGTGGAGTTGAGTGAAAGAACAATTCAGACCCAAGCAGAACATTTACAGTTTATGGAGAACACAGGGACATGTTGGAAAAGGAAGAATTCTGTTTAAAAAAGCAAAATGTCACTTCTTTAATGTAACACAGACTGTTAAAACCAAAACGGAACCTAGTATCAACCTGGGATTACAACAAATCTCTCACCAATTTTTCTTTCATTTTAACTTAAGTGTTGCACAAATAGTAGCTTAATGTTTGTTTGTGTGTTTGTTTGTGTGTTTTTCCTCAGCAGAATGAGTGATGAGTAGTAATTGTGACAGTGTTGTTTACTACACTTAATCTAAGGCTTATGAGATTATGTACAGTACTGTTTTGCTTCCTGTACTTCTGGGTTTGTCTAGTAAGTTGGGAAAGGGGATAAAGGACTGACCAGACTTTAACTAACAAAGGAAATCTATATGTCTGTGTTTGGGACAGATGCCATAGTGGCACCCTGGTGGTCTGGATTACAGGCTCTGTCTTGCCATTAACTGAGTCTTATTGAACAGTATGATATATGCTCAGTTACTGAGAATATGGTGCATAAATAATATTAGTTTACTGTGTTTCAACTGTGACATTACTTATGCACCTTATTCTCAATAATTGCACATAAATCATACTATTCATCTCTAACACTTTTGCACATTTAACATACTATTTATCTCTGACAGTTTACACAATGTCTCATGACTGCACATTTATGTAAATAGTATAATAGTAACGTATATTTCTGTTTAGTTTTATAGTTTTTATAGTTGTATTTTTATGCTCATATGCTATTTAATTTTTTTTACAGCTTAAATTCTCTTGGCATTCAGTGTGGACTGTAAAGTAAGATTTTCAATGTACAGGGAAACTGTTTTTTTTTTACTGTACACATGACAATTAAATGCTTTAAAACCTGAATCTTTGAATCTTACAGGTGAAGTTAGTAGGACATGATATAACTTGACATAAGTGTGATATAAGTATTGCTTGCGTGTTACACGTGGAGCTTTGGATTTAGTCTGTACACATCAAGCCTTTTCATCACTGCTTCTTTCACACACAAACTCTTAATCTACTTATTGAAATGCTAATTGACCATTACTACATTGGGATACAAGCCCCTCATCCTGTGACTTGGGTTATTTTTGTCCCTCATGCAGAGCATTTTTTAAATCATAAGAAGTATCGATGCTGCAAACAAATCCATTTCATGTTTTCATCAGTTTTTCAACAAATCTGCTCAATTACTTTACTATAGAACCAGACGTGCAAACTGGATGTTCCTGTTATTCTTTGTAAAATGTAATATGCTCATTTTTCCTATTCCAAAATCTGACTGTATCATATTTAACTCTTACCGTCTGTACACACTCCTCATGCTGCAAATGTGATCGGTGAGGTTAATAAATGAACAACAGCTCAGCAGGAGAGAAAATGATTAAACTTTGGCTTGCACTTAAGTGATAGGATTAACTCCAGGAATCCCTGTAAGCCCATGACAGCCGCTGCCCAACCCTTTACCCCATCCCAACCCCCCATTCTTCTTCATTAGTCTCCTGTGTCCCGTCCAACCACACAGTGTCTGATCTGAGCCGGGTTGTGTCCAAAACTCCTGAATACCAAAGATGTAGCAGCAGCTTGTTAAATGTTAAAAGTTTGATAATATTGTTTCACATATATATGAATTGGCACCAGCTGGCACACTGATAGACCAAATAATACAAGGCTACATGCTAAATTAGCTAAAGTAGCTAAGTTATGGCATTATGGCTACATTCAGACTGCAGGCGAATGTGAACCAAATCTGATCTACACTACTTTCTTATGTGCTCTGTGACTGATATTTTGCAATGCAACTTCAGTCTTTACAACTAGGTCGCATTTATCCAGCCTTTATGTTATTGAAATCCAACAAATGTCACAGTTCTACATCCCAGGAGTGTTAATTGCGTGCCTATGTGGTCACGTATTACATCAGGACCTCTTTTGTGCATGTGGGTCGCTCAGGTTCACATTCAGTTCATATTCAAAACTGATACAAGTTGCATTTAGGGCCAGATCTACTAAGATCTCAAGTTATATGTACAAATTTGCATGTGCAATCTAGAACCGCGGTTTGGGCATGATTTACTAAGATTACCTGCGCAAATGACAACAGGTGCAAAGTTTTGGAGTCCTATTTAAATGACGATTTTTCATGTGCTACATCATAGAAACATAACGCTGGAAATACTGTTCTGGGATACACCAGCAATACTACCTACAGTGACTGGAATGACCCAGATCTAAGGAAATGTCAAACTGGAGGAGTTTAGTCATAGAAGATATTACATGACAGCCAACTCCATGGGTTTTACTGGTGAATCAGTGTTGTAGAAGATGACGGTGTTTCCATGGTAACTACAGAGCCTCTGAACATCCAAATGGGTCATATCTGATGACCATGAAAAGATGAAAAACTGTATTTTATGCCAATTATTTACATGGATTGATAGGATTAATGGGTCAACATGTATTAAACACAGATGAGTAGATGTTTTTGGTCACCAGCAGCTTTGTAGGTCTTTATTTGTGGTGGACTGATTTTATTTACTTTCATTGTATGAAAAAAGTACCATATAAATAAAGATTGATTGATTGATTGATTTCAAGCTGACATTTTTTTGTTCACCTGACAAATGGTCTTGCATGTCTCCTGTCCGTTGCAGAGCCCTCTCATGGTGACTGATGTCCTGGAGTCGACCTGAGGCTGAACCATGGTCATCTTGCAGCAGGTATGTCATGGAACAGCGTCTGTTGGAGGGTCACGTAAAGCTCAGGCTGAAGCAAATACAAGCATCAGCTGATGAAGGAGGGCAGGTTGAAGGAGGTTTCCCACTGTCGTGCACCCCCCCCCCCTCATATATATGTTCTCTTATGCAAGCATCCTCCTTGCATTAAGTTTTTTAGGTTGCACTTTCAAAGTGAAGTGTGATTGAACCCAGATAATGGTGAGTAATTGCAACATCAGGAGAAGATAAGATGGAATCTGATAAAGTAAAAAGATTATTGAAACAGAAAAGCCAAATACAGACAGGATGAACTGGGAGGTCAAGGGTCATTTCAGTTCATAAAGCCAGCAGTGAGAAACCAAGACAGATTTTCAAACATTATTTACATTATTATTATTGTTGTTGTTGTTGTTGTTATACAGTTTTCATTTAGTCTCTTTCTGTAGTTGAGGTGATCTGAACTTCCACTTCTTTTATGGAGATTTCAACATTTTGGAGATTAGGGTCTGGAATAGGGTGGGATTAGAAGATTTTAAGTGTTTAATCTGTAACCCATATAGAAATGTCAGTTTGCTAACAAAGATAGACTTTGTGTGTTTGTGAAAAGTTTTACCTTCTCCTGAACTTTACATTTGTATTTGTGTGCAAACAAAAGCAGTTTGTGGAATGAAGCTGTTACACTGCTCAGTGTTCTTCTGACACTCAGGTCCAGGTTATATGACCAGTTCTTTTGAAAAACATTACCCAAGAAAGGCAGTGTTTCCGCTGGTAACGTGCGCCACGGCAAAATCCTTGCTGCCACATTATACATTTGATGCAAAAATCAATAATAGGTCTACACATTAGGTCTTTACATATTAAAAAATGTGGTTGCAGTGGTAGCAATCATCCTGACTGACTGGTTCTGTTGGCACTCGTCGGCACCCTCGGCTGACATTACGTATATTGTCTGGGAGCAGGGTTACAGTCTGCGTGTTAGGGTTGGAGGTTAGGGGATAACCAGATTATGACACTATACCCGCATCAAACACATCAGTGACGCAGGACACAACCCCACCTCTGGGCCAAACGCCCTAAAAAATAGGAATGCCTGGTTTTGCTGCCTGTCACTACCAGATCAACTGCTCATTTGTACATGTGTGATGGTAATTCAACTTGATGAGATGTTAAGAATCACTCTGCACATGATTCACTAATCTTACTATTTTTGTTATGAAATGTTATTAACTTAATAAATGCTGCTCCAATGTAGTTATTTTCGTTCCTTAAAATTGCAGATTAGAAACCTGCACACGGTTGCCCCCCCCCCCAAATTAACACACTGCCACAATAAGACATCAATTCCAAAGCAAACACTGAAAGGCCAAACACAGTTTCTTTAAATTTGGTAGAAATACTGACTTGGATCCAAGGTTCATGTTATTGTGCTTTGGAAGCCAAAGGTCAGGGTGATATGATATGACACAACCCGATACATGAGGATATATGATGTGATTTATTATGTTTCATGTTTTCTGTTACCTGTAGGGCACGTCTCAGTTTCAGTCTCTGAGCTGCTTCTATAACCCTCCCTCCTGTAGAGGACGTGTGGTTGTTGTTAAAGGGAAATCGAAATAGCATCCTTAAGGTCACGTCTAGACTTGGGAGGGGGGGGGCACTAAGCTTTGTGCTACAGAGTTTCTGTTTTCTATTATGAAGAGATTTGCCAACAGCTCCTGTCATGCTCAGCATTGCAATGCTGTGAAACCTGTGAGTATTTTTAGAAAGTGACATATAAGAGTAATATGTGTTATATTGAGGTCCTGGGAGAAATCTCATTTTCTTCCAGATCAAGGTGTTTTTTTTTCTTGAAGTTTTGTGCAAGTGGAAATCAAAAATAGGTGTTCCATCAGACAGTTGGTATTATGGTCTCAGCAGGCATGTATTGTATGCTGCAGGGGCCTCAAAGGTTCCCCGTGGACACTCATCACCAAAGTGTATTGGCAGTTTTGAATTGTTTATACTTGGATGCCAAGCCATGGGTAGAAAAGCAACTTTAGAAAGTGGTGATATAACCCAGAGTATGATTTGTTTTCAAAGCTGCTGTTATGACAGAAACAGATGGAAACACACACAGTTATACAAACAAGCATCACAATCTTCATTAATAGGATCATTATCAGACTCATTAGATTTTTATAGCGCTTTTCAAGTCACCCAAAGCCCTTAACATTATTGAGCCATCATTCATTCGCTCTCACATTCCCCCTCTGGTGGTGGTAAACTACATTTGTACCCACAGTTGCCCTGGGGCAGGTTGACAGGAAGCATGGCTGCCAATTCACGCCCACAGCCCCCCCACCACCAAACATTCATAGACCAGTGTGTGTGGAGGCAAGGAGGGTGAGGTATCTTGCTCAAGGACACAACAGGCTGAATAGATAGAGCGGGATTCGAACTGCCACCCCTTCAGTTATTGGATGACCTGCTCTACCTACTGAACCATGAGCCGCCCACAAAAGCCCCCACAAAATGGAAATAGTAATAGTTCAAACAGGACGGAAATGAAGACTGGTGTACACATAAACATCTGTCTATACTACATTGAAAATGTAAAATTAATATTAACGCTAAATGTAAAGTGTCATGATGTAACTTTTGTTATGATTTGGTGCTGTATGTATAAAATTCCATTGATTGATTGACTAGAACCACCAAAATTTACAATATATCGAAAACTGCCAAATTTACTTCTGTATCATTTCTCGTTTGCATTCTACTAAGTTTTTTTTTTTCTTATAGACTGTATTAAGTTTCTTTAGTCATCCAGTGTGTTTCATTCATCTATTTTTATAATTAAAGTGTCTTTAAAAACATTGACAACTTTGCACGACTATCAGTGTGAGTCAGGCTTAAATGACAGATGACGCCATTATGGTTATGTTTCCCTCTCCCTTTTTATATCTGTAGGTCAAATTCACCAAAATAATGTTCAGTCAAAACACAGACAACACTGGGAACTAGTAGGTAATGTTATGTTAAATGACAAACTAAATAAACTACGTTTGTTAATGTTGGCGTTAATTTGGCATTTTATTAGTTGGTCTGTCTTCTTAGATCTGCTAAGTGTGTTAATAGATGAAAGTTGATGTTAATCACAGTTACAGTATACGTGATTAACATTTTGCATGTGGCTGAAATTGTATGTAACATGCACATTGTTACCAGTCATTAGCATCAGATCTGGAAGTAAAAAGTTACATCATGGCCTTTATGAGGTGAAGGTGGATAGAGTTAAGCCTGACTCAAACTAAATCCTTCTATTCATTTGGCAGCTGAACATGACGTGTGTATTTATGCAACACTGATACTCTCCTACTGTTCATTACACATTAAAATTAATAATGCTCACAACATTATGACTGTAGTACATTTATTTTCATTTGATATATTTACACATATAAATATAAACAGAACAGAAACAGAGAACAGAAATCCAGTTACTGATCAGGTAGTCCATCTGTCTGTCCGTCAGTGTCAACACCACTGTCTGGTACCAAGATGCAACTTGAGAAGCTCTTCAAGTTCTTTGGACACTAACCTTCATTTTCAGTGAAAGTCAAATGGGATGCATTACCACAGAACTTTATTGTTATATTGTTTTACCAAATGTACAATCAGAATAAAGAAATAGGGTAACTGAGGCCCACAGTGCAGCACGGAACAGAAGTTAAAAAAAAAATAGAATAGAATACGATAGACAGACAGACAGACAATAGACAGACAGACAGACAGTACATGCATACTGTAAATTTCTATGTTTACCCAATTCATGAAGAAGCCCCAGGTTAATGCTGTGTTGACACTGTACTCTGAATTACATGATTAATGCACAAATGTTTTTACCCTCAGCCCTCACTGTAGGGTATTGTCATCATTTCGTTGTCTGTCCGTCCGTCCGTATGTGTAAAAACTTTGGCGTGGACTGAAGGCTGAGGGTTTTCAGGTGCTGACAGGTTATTACTTCTTGTTTTTCCCGCTATAAAACGTGGGTACAACACCTAAACTATTTTTGCCAAACATGCTTTAAAATACCTCCCATATTAGTGGGAGTTGTACATTGTTGTTGTTTTTTTATATATAACATGCTTTTGTCTGTGTATGTTCTAATCTAGGGGGACTATGTGTGGCTAGATCTGAAAACAGGCCGAGAGTTTGACGTGCCCGTGGGAGCCGTGGTCAAACTATGTGACTCTGGACAGATACTGGTTCTGGATGATGAAGGTCAGGTAAGTAGAGAAGAAATGATTACATAACATACCGTACTTTAGGTTCGATATGTTTAAGGTAACAAAAGTAAAGCCACAGAAGTACCACTGGGTTTTTATGGGTTAAACAAACAAAGATGAACTGTAAAATTGTAAAATAAGTACCCAAACATTCAGATCACTTTATTTGTAAGTTGTACCTCTAACTTTGACCACTCCCCCTTTTGCTCTGTCAGTCATTGTCGAACTAACATTAACACCCACAGATTTGAAAACCAACTTGTGAGGATCAGTAACAGTAGAATATGAGAATGACTCCAGAAATAAACCTGTGTTTATTATAAACCTCATTGCCCCCGCCCCTCACAGGAACACTGGATCTCCCCTCAAAATGCCACCAACATCAAGCCCATGCACCCGACCTCCATCCATGGCGTGGAGGACATGATCCGCCTCGGAGACCTCAATGAAGCCGGCATCCTCCGCAACCTGCTCATCCGCTACAAGGAGCACGTCATCTATGTTAGTATCTGACAGTTCCATTTGTTTCTGTGACTGTAGTATGTTCACAGCACGGGGACACTTCAGCTGTTTACAAAGACTAGAACTGTTGAATCTGCACTGGTATTATATAAAAGAATGAAGGAAATAACTTCACTGTGCACAAGGTTATGTGGTGATACAAACAGATGTTCCATGGATCATATGTAGTGGATAAAATGAACCAAAGCTCCTTCTGTTTCTTTACAAAGTGCATCCCAGTTAGAGCAGTAATTGTTTTTGGTTGTTCTGTTTTCTCTCTCCCTGTAGACAGTTTGTGGTGGAAGGGTGAGTATAAACTCAAATCACAGCATAAGTGAAAGAACAATTTGCTAACAGACTTTTGTGACTATTATTAATATATTGCTTTATATGTATAGTATTTAACATGTGTATTTTTAAACCATAGATGAACTTGTGCTTCTCAGATCATGACTTAAGTCAAGGCCAATCAGTGAAAAATCTATTTAAAACCATAAACTGTGTATAAGAGGAATATCATTATCCTCATATCATAATAACTCACACACAAATGGACAAAAGTCTGTGGACACGTTGAATCCAGGTGTTTATTTTCTAACAGGGGTCTGGGATATAAAACAATAATAATGTTAGAATATAGTTTCATATTATGGGATACATATCCTATTGATTATTAATACTGATGTTTGTGTGTGTCTGATCCTCATGAACAGGACATCTGACAGCTGTAGACATGATGTGTCCCAATATTTATGTCCATATAGTTTAGAAACATCAATATTTCACTACAGTTTAATGGTAGATTTTTCTTCCTCAGTCAGATGTGATGAAAGTAGACGGTTAGATGTGGAAGAAAAGTATTATTTACAGTCATAGCAGGAAAAATATTATAGAAATTTAGAGGGAAAAACATGTAAAATCAGAGTCAAAGATTTAAAAAAAAAAAAAAAAAAATCACTATTTAGAGAAATTAAGTCAAATCCATCTCTGAAGCATTTTGGAAACAAAGATAACAACAAGCTAACCAATGCACTGTTATGTATCCCATAATATAAAACTATATTCTAACATTAGTCATTATTGTTTTGGATCCCAGACCCCTGTTAGAAAACAAACACCTGGATTCAATGTGTCCGCAAACATTTGACCATATGTGTATGAGTTATGATCTGAGGATAATAATAATACATCCTACACTTCTTGGTTTGTGGGCTGTTGTTTTGAAGTGTCAACTTTAACATTTTGTACATCATAATATTCTGAAACCAGAGACTATTGAGACATTATTCGGTCAAGAAAACCAATCTGAAGCATAAATGAAAACCAAATAAACACTGCTAATCAGGGCACGTGTTAAATGCCACCAAATTTAACTTCACCTAACGTGAAAACATGCACATTTGTCTTTTTTCTAACTTCACTGTGTCTTCTCTAGTACAACTAAACGCAAGGAAACAGTTTCATTCCATAAAAATGATGAGATACAAGGTGTGTAAAGTTTGCATTTCGGGCTAAAACCTTCAGCGCACCATGGCTACGTCAGCAGACGCCATCGCACAGTTTATGTGTGTTTAAACCTGCGCACAAAACTGTCAGTTACACAGTAACAGTAGGATGAACGGAACAGTGATGTTCCTACAGGGATCCGAATCTGTAGTTACTCTTAGCTTGTAGGTGTGAAATGTCGGCTCCTCTAACTTTGTTCAAGTTTGATTTGAATCTTTATGAACTCAACTAACTTTTTCTTTCGCTTCTTCATTGGCTTGATAAGATTTCTATTTAAAAAATATTGTTTTGGGCTGTTTGCACAAGCTTTAAATGATCATGTTTTTGATTGTACATAAAATTTGCTAAAAAAATTATAGTTCTTTGTGACTGGGCTTTAACCCTTAAAGACCCACATCTATTTTTGTCAGTTCCACAACTTTTATCTTTCCCAAGTGATTTATCATCATTTATTATAATATCATCATCTGCATTTTTCATTTTCAGTGTAAATCATGTTTCCCTACATATTTAAATCACTAATCATGTAGATATTCATAATCTCTCAGAGTAAACTCAAAAGTTGTTTTTATCAAATCAGAAAAAATAGAAAAAGGTGACTTTTTCAACAGAATGTATCATTAGCTGAACTTAAAAACAATCATCTGCATCCACTGTCATTGATCCAACTCCATGGGGTTTACTGGTGAATTAGTGATGTAGAAGATGACAGTGTTTCCACGGTAACTGCAGAGCGTACGGGTCATATCTGATCATCATGAAAAGATGACAAACTGTATTTTACAGTAATTATTTCCACGTATTGATACGATGAATGGTTCAGTATTTTTGTCGATGGTGGATGTTTGGGTCTTTATGGGTTAATTCCATATTATTTTCCCCAATCATATATGATAGTAAGTTATAACTTTACGAAAAATGCAACTGATACATGTTTGAAAAAGCCCATTCTTCTGTTTCTGGTGTCCTGTAGACGTATACAGGTTCGATCTTGGTTGCAGTCAATCCATACCAGCTGCTCCCCATCTACACTCCAGACCAAATACGACTGTACACCAACAAAAAGATTGGGGAGCTGCCGCCGCACATATTCGCCATAGCAGACAACTGCTACTTCAACATGCAGCGAAACAACAAGGATCAGTGTTGCATCATCAGGTTTTTTCAACATATACAGTATAAATTCTGCCAGATTCTACGGAAGTCAGCCTGATGAAAACAGGCTGTGTTTTGTGAGAGTGTGACGGTGGTTTCCGTGTGTGTCTGTGTGACAGCGGTGAGTCTGGAGCTGGGAAAACAGAAAGCACAAAGCTGATCCTGCAGTTCCTCGCCGCCATCAGTGGACAACACTCCTGGATAGAGCAGCAGGTCCTGGAGGCCACGCCCATCCTCGAAGGTGAAGTCAAACTGCATCCGACTGAAAATAGTTCATTTTACTTTATTTTTGATCCTGTTTGTCCAGATGTTTTGCCCGTTATCTTTTCTACTTCTAATTTATTATGCTTAGAATAGTGTGTTTGCTGTTGTATTGTTTTGAGTTCAGTTTGTTTGTTTGTTTGTTAACACCTTAGCAGATATGATTATATTTTGGGAAAAGTAGGTCAATGTTCACATTTTTTATTTATCTTTTTTTTCTCCTTTTACTTAAAATGGGTGAAATTTCACACGTCTATAAAACATTAATGTGTTTCAGTTTACTTCAGACTTAGCACATTTATAAAGGCAACTGATATTCTGACATCAGCACACATATAGACATGATGACATCAGCTAAAATAAGATACAATATGTGTGAGGGGTGGGGCTTGTTGTGTCTGGAACCACTTGTTATTCTTTTTTTTTTTTTTTACTGTCTGTCATGCTGCTGTTCTACAGTTTCTTGATTGGGGATCAATTAAGTCTATCCATCTCATGGATAACTCAACATTTGTAACTAGTATTTACCTTAATTCCCATAGCACGTGAAGGCAGGATCACTCACATGATTCTGTCTTCACTAGTGTTTGACACATAGCTGATGTGCTCCAATAAACACCCAGGACGCCTCTTGCTGTTTTTGACATAAAAGTATAAAAACAAAACACACATTATAATCATAGATAATTTTTTCTTAACAAAGAATATGTAAAGTTAGATAACACAATGTATCACAACTTAATATTATAGAAAATATGTACAACTTTAGCCTAAAGTTGGCTAGAGTTCCAAAAAATGTATATGAATGCTAGCAATTAGCACAATGCTAAAATGTATTGAAAATCCCATATTGATCGATCGATCATCCCCTGCTCTGGTTTCCATGGATACTCCTAAAATGACAGGAGAGTCTCAGACAATGAGCTGTGTTACTCTTCCATAGTTTTGTAGCTATGAAGCAATATTTTCACAGTAAAATATTATATTTTAACACATATTAGACCAGGGGATTCAAACTCATTTTATTTTAAGGGCCACATTCAGCCAAATACGATCTCAAACAGAACAGACAGACCAGTAAAATAACAACATAATAGCATATAAATAGTATTCACACCAAAGTTTTGTGTTTTATCTTTGTTTTAGTGTAAAAAAAAAAAAAAAAAAGTTATGAAATACACAAAACATCTTGTGTATTTGGTGATCCACTGTGATCTGTAGGTTATATTGTACATGTGTAAATAATAAACTGAGGCATATGTTTGTTAAAATTGCATGTATTTTTATTGGGTTTTTTTATTGTTCATTAGGGGTGTGTATTGACAAGAATCTGGCAATACGATACAAATCACAATACTAGGATCGTGATACAATACAATACAATAATTATTTCATAACTAACATCATAACATTATTTTTGTGCAATCCCAAGAAATAAACTGCCTCTAACAGTAAAAAGTGATTTTAGGACACTTCAAATAACCATTAATTAATAAAACTGTGTTACATAATATAAAGAAAATATAAACAATTAAAGCTGCAAGCAGCGTTGGGCGGGACCGAGCGGGCACGTACCGCCTACTACGATGCCAACCGTTCATACAACATTACGCCCC
>JAPSES010027409.1:0-13007 GCA_029822895.1 Maxillicosta whitleyi
TCTATTCTGTTCTGTTCTATTCTATTCTATTCTATTCTATTCTATTCTATTCTATTCTATTCTATTCTATTCTATATTAATTATGATCACATTACATGTATGTTATAGTGCAGTAAAGGACTAGCATCAATATTTTGGAAAGACTCAATAGGTTTCATCAGTGGTGATTTTTTATTAAAATCAGAAACAAATGCACATGGAGTCTAACATCAGGTGTTGTGCCAATTGGGTGCCTCAAGGCATGGTACTCTAGAGTACAAGAAACAAGCATTAACAGCATCATATTGCACAGTACCCAACAATAGAGACAGTAAGGTTATTGGCAGGTTTGATCATTCAACATTAGCCATTTTTACAATGTGGATTTAAAAAGCTTGGTTCTTAAAATATTCATAACAAAATAACTATACAATTCCACCAAGTAAACAAAACACCCTTTGTTAATGTATCCTAAATGAATGCACTGTGTTACCATAGCAGAAATTAAGTATACGGCCTAACAAATGTTCATAAAAATATTACATTTAATTAATCTCAATATAATCAGAAAAAAACATAATTAAAACAAATATTCACATATTAAAGTTTTAAATAACAACAAAATCATGCAGCAATTTCTTAAATTATATAATACTTAAAAACTACACTCTGCTAAAACAAATCCTGTTGTGTGAGCGAAGCAACATCCCAAGGTGGCACTGATTCTTTGCAGTTAAAAGCGCTAGCAGTTGTACGAAACAGCGTTAAACCACAATATCACACCACACAAACAGCTGGATAAAGGGCTTATGTGCTAACATTTCACCATTCCAGTTAATTGTAAGATCTATTTGACACAATGTCTGAAAGGCATTGTAAAGTCTAAAAAGCAGAAGTGGCTCAATCACACAAATAACTGTGTGGTTTCTGGTTGTGGCACTATTACTTCCTCGTGCAAAAAATCAGCTCAATCCAAGTCTTAGATTGGATATTGTGCACAACTCTGGACTATCCCCTGTAGTGCAACAAACCAATCACTGAAAAGCTTCGAAAGCAACTGCATTGTTTCTGTTTGGCGCATCTGCTCCACAAATACATCCTCACATAAATCTTTTGGATTCATCACTTTCTCTGTTGGTTGACCTGGAATGCTTTTCCTTCATCATAACATTAGATTTAAATCTATGTGTTTTGCATTCTATTTGCCACAAAACAAACAAAAAAATGAATTCACTGAGAGCTGCTGTGAAGTGATAGTAAATATTAATTGGGCATGTGAGAGAGGATGTATCTAAGTACTTTTATGTGAGATGCTGCTCCTTTGTAGTTTTCTGTGAGTAAAAAGTGTGATTTTCATGTTCCACTTCCAGCAAAGTCACACAAAAATACTTTGCCATTAGTGTGTTACTCAATGAGCAGCCTTTTCTGCCTCATTAACTCTTTCTTTATGGTGTGGAAGAATGAGATGCTGCACTAAGTCATGCTGGACATAGTAAGGGCAGATGCATCAGCACTTCGGGGATCCTTCACTCCAATGATGAGGTCGTTCGTCCTCCGGGCACCCTCCACCAATGAGAGGACATCTATCCTTTCAACCTTGTGACCTTTGGCCTGCAGAGCCTCCACATCTTCATCTAAAAACTCAGCTGTGGAGGAAAATTAGATGCAAAAAGGGATGAGAAAGACACAAAATCATAGTGTGTAGCTGTACTGTGTAATTTACCAACTACTCTGTGTATTAAATTATTGGTAAAGAATACAAAAGGATGCATTAAACGATGTACTCAGTATTTTCTGATCCAGTATTTTAAGTCATGAACATGTGACGTTCAACTGCATCCATCATTTAATATCTATAGACATGCACTGGTGGAATTCAACTCAAGCACTAGCCTTAAGAACAATTTGGAGTTACTTTTAGAGTTTTCCTTCATTCCAACCTTTTCAGTCTTTTACATCTACAAAGCAAATATTATACTTTTTGGGCCACATTTATCTGCTATCATTCCCATAAACTTGGAATAAAATGTTTTTACGTCCTCTCATGAAATTATTGGGACTTTTTGTTATTTGTTCTTGTGTGACTGGGACTCAGTATGTAATCATTTTATCTTGTCAAAGGTGATTAATGACGTATATAAATGTGAATAAAAAGAGGAATGTGTCTGAAAACAAAAATTACTTCAAGTTGTGGTTACATTTCAGGTAACAGCTTTTATACCCTTCATACCAAACATGGTGATTGTAAATGTTTGTAATAAAAACAAAGATAAAGTGGTCCTTAATGGGTTATGAAAGTTGTAGTACTTCTTAAAGGAGTGATATTTTGCTTTTTTTTGTTATGGATTTATGCATTTTAAAACATTTCCTTGTGGTCTATATGAATTGTAAATCCTATGTTTGGGTCTGAATTCTTTTTTAATTCCACTGCACAGGTCCATGTTTCTGAGTAACGACACCACAAAGGTCGTTTTGAGCGCTGGCCCTTTAAATGCATGAGTCACTTCACGCTCCACCCTCTGCATGTTGTTGGCTGTGCTGCTCTGTTGTCCTGTTCCACCAACAACTGAACAGTTCAGGTAATCAGCTCGAATTTTGGACAAATTTTCAGTATAGACTACAACCACTAAAACCAATATTTTGCTAAACCCACTTTTATTAATCTTTGGTTTATTTATTTGTTTGTGCGTTTGGACCCTAACAAAAGTTTGAATTTGAACCCTCCAGATGCTGTAAATCTATCTTCGATCGATCAAAAATTGAGTGGATTTCTACAACCTGTTTTTAATTCCTACCTAATTTGTCTATAACTAGTTATGTCACAACATTGCACATATCAGGTCAAGACTTCTGATGAACATTTCATTCACTACACCATAATTGTTTGTCAGCAGCAGCAGTTGTAGTCCATTAGTCCATACTGAAAATATGTCCAAACTTTGAACCGATTACCTAAAATGTTCAGTTGTGGGGGGGCATGTGCATTTAAAGGGCCAGTACTCAGAATGATCTGATCTTTCTGGTGTCATTACTCAGAAACAGGATTGAAAATGGGCCTGTGGAGTTTAATTAATGAAGAATTCAGACCCAGGTATAGCATTTACAGTTTATGCAGACCTGAGGGAAATGTTTTAAAATGCATAAATCCATTAAAAAAAAACAATATATCATTCCTTTAAGTATTCTCAGTGTGACATTAGTACTTTATTTATTTACAGATTTCTGCCACCATGTTTTTTTTTTTTTGTTTGTTTGTTTTTTTTACAACCTACAAAACAAAACAACACCCACTTTAACCTTCAGATGATCATCATGCCTAGGACATAGCACTGAATTATTGCTACACTCTGTGTGCCAGCATTTGTTTTTGATGAAAATAGAGGAAGCTTGCCTGTTACTTAACTGCTTTGTTTAATGTTTACAAAGTGTCTTCGTCACTGTGAATCCTCATATAGTGCACGAGTGAATTGTTTCTTATTCAGACATATTGTACATTGTGATGCAAATTGCTATTGTTAATTGCTCTGCCAAGTAGAGAAATGAAGGACTGGATATCTTTGGGACAAACTAAAAACAGGTTGGTAATAACAACAAACTTACCATCTACCAGGAGGGTGTTTGGCTGCAGCTGTGGGTGGAGTCTCCCATATGCTAAACTGTCACTCATATTTTTACGCGACGACAGAACATTCAGCAGCACCTGTGACAGATTAGTACAAAAACATCAGTTATCCAAATATACAAAATAAAATGTTTTCTGACAATGTAATAAAAACATAATAACCTGTGTGATTCCACTGAGAGCTCTCTCTCCATTAGAGGACCCAGTGGCTACATATGTTCCACACAGCCCTACGGCAGGCCTCACTGCTGTGGGCATCAGAAAGGACATCGGCCTCTTTCCAGGCTGCAGGCTGTTACGCTGCAGCAGACAGCGAAAAAATAAATGAGCATCACAAGAGGCTACTCTAGCACATTCCATAAAAGGTAATAAATAAATAATCATTTTAACAGATAAGTTTAAAATGACCGGGTTAGGGGAAGAGCTCTTTGTTTTATTAGGCCAGGAAAAGTCCAGGATCTGGCTATTCAAGAGGATTCCTGAAGGAGTCACAATTCCACTGCCAAACGGTTTGTTCAGTGAACTAAAAAAAAATACAGAAATGAGAATGAACTAATTAATAAAACTGACTCAGTTGATTCTTTCCCACTATATTTCATAAAACAGTGAACAAGCAGTCAAAAAGTAGTAGTTAAAACATAGTTCACCTCATGACTGATACAATTAAGTCATCTGGCCCCATGACCATGACCTGGGCAGCTGCTGCACCCTTCTCTAAAGTAAATGATGATGTGTAATGGCCAACAGGGAAGGCTTGAGAATCATCGATCATCTGGCGGAGCTGAGAAGCCTGTGATTTACTTGGAGATTGGAATAACATAGAACGTGGTTCAATGAACATGCCCAATCAAGTTACAAAGACTGTAAATTATATATAGCTTTTAAAGACAATGGAATAAACATACCTTAGCATTTTGGCAATGACTTCTGACACAGAGGTATCGTACATTGGGTCTCCCAGCCCACTAGCCTGGGCCAGAGCTATCTTCACTGCCTGGAAATACAGATGCAAGATTAACTCAAAAGTGCATACTTCATCTGTTAGTGCATTTCTATATTGTTTATGATGTTTAAAGGCAAAATAGTGATATGACCTCTGCAATCCAGTGGTAGGTACTGTTCCTAGGCATTTGGCTGGTGATATTATAACCTTCCAATATGTTTAAAGCAGCAATCAGGGCGACACCAGCATGTGGGGCTGGAGCTGCCATCACATGGTGTCCTACACAAGTAAACAACATCAACCAGAGGATGTTAGGTTTGAAACAGTGAAAATGAGTGAAGAAAAACAACACTTTACATTAAATCCTGTATCTATCACACAAAAATACATCTACAATATATACGTTATTAAAATAAAGACCTGGGTGATGTGGCTATCATAGGATTTTTATAATTTGTTGCATATATTTTGGCTTATTCTAATGTTGGAAGGAAAAATACATCACATCTATAATGATGTGTTTCATCACAAATTGGTTTTATTAATCCATTTTTACAGTACAATCTTTTCACAGCACAACCTAAAAGACAACTACAACAAACAAAATCAGATATGGCGGGTGTTCATATTGTGTTTGTTATAATAACTAAGTAACTCACTGAGTCATAATCCAGTAATATGCTATGTGCACTAATGTAAGTGAATATTTACATTTCCATTACTCAAACAAAGGTCATATCCTGGCCAAAAGCCAGTGACTGTGAAAACTATGTACTCAATTGTGCGATAGAGCACTATTTACACATATGTATTTGCTGGTGTGTATGTTTTTAGTATACAATGTTTAATCTCCTCTGAGCAACTCTGATGTCTGTAATATCTACACAGGTATTTACCCTGGTAAGTGATCTCCGCTGGCTGTCGCAAAACTGTGCTGTAGTTTCCAAAGTCGTCCTCTGTGAGCACTCCTCCTCTCGCTTGCACCTATTAAATATTCATTGTGAGTTTAAGTTTACAGTCGCTGAGGTGTTTGTACACTGCCACCACTTTCAAGATTCACATAACACTAACTAAATATTTGACTCATTTCTGCTGTTTCTGATATTTACACTACTACTTAAGTGTCTAATGTTTTAACATCAAGAGCTTGAAGTTACTGTACATAGTTGTGGTACTCTTTAGGTAAACTGTAAGACAAGAAGTGTGAAATTTACAACTTATTTATCAAATATTTATCTGTAGCAGTGCAAACAATACATGATGTTGCAAGGTTGGATGCTGTGCATTTATTTATACACTGGGAGGCCTGGCTAAGCCTTTAATCCATCTCATGTATAAACTACTTGAAGTGGGGCTGCTAAAGGGCATCAATTTTTATATAAAAATAAATCCTTAGTGTTATCCAGATAGATTTGAGTATAAAGCACAGAAATACCACTTTTGAGTGTTTATGCACACCATACAGATAATAGTTGATTCAACTCTATTACAAGTGTTAAAGACCTCAAGTTTAACTTCAACATTATGTAACTTTTTAAATCTGCCTTGAAAATTATATGTCATTTCCTACAGTATTTACCAGCTAATGTTAATGCTCTTAATGTTGATCGTACCTCATTTCAACAAATAATAAAAAAGCCAAGGTAAAAAGTAAAAATGACTCCTACTCGATGCAATGCAGAATTTATGATTTATTATATAATAATACGTAGGGAAAAAAGTTGCTTACTGAAGCGGCCATTTCATGCGTTAAGTTCCCACTGTAGAACTCTGAGATGCCCTTAACTGCGACCGCATCCAAGATGGCTGCCAAATCAAGCCGTCTGATGAACAGCCCAGAGAGGGGAGCTTGGTTGTTAGGGAGGAACAAATCCCGAAATGCATCTGACATGTTTTGGCTCTTGATTTTAGCCAAAGCTTCAGCTGGAGAGAGGCAGAAAATATGCATGAGATCAGACCTAATATTCAGATAACTCCCCTGCTTTGAGATCAGAGATAACCATGACATTAAATGTCATTTACTTTACTGAGCTTTACCTACCGAGGTCATGGGTTACATTAAATCCATTTCTGGCTACATCGGCTGCCATGGTAACCACATCCTTCCATGGTATTCTGAGAAATTCAAAGGGTTAGAAAAGGTTTGGTTAGTTTGCAGATGGTTAAAACTCATGAATACTCTAATGTGCCTAGAGATTTGTTGGTCAAACTGTAAATCCACAATAAGCCTTACATAACATTTAATCTTGGACGAAGGAAGTTGTTTAGTACCATCACACAGCTGAAGCATCAACACTACAATAATTACACAGTATCAAAGTAATTGCAGTGTAACACACTGGCTAAAAACACTACTGGGTTTTCTTTAAATACATCTGGTGATCCTTTCAACATGAGATTTCCCTTATGCACAATCTATGGCAGAATTGATTTATAATGTCATATTACATGCTTTTCTGTGGGTGTCGAAATTTATTGACTGATAAATGCTTTGCAATGCAGACATCAAAACCAAAATGTGAGGCTAAGTAATATCCATACCTCTACTTGCAGCAGAAGGATTTATGTTTATTTTAGTAATGGTGACATACTGCTATTTTCCATATAGACAATGTTGTAATGTGATGTAAATAAGAAAGCATTGCATCCTTGTGCATTAATGTAGAAATAGAGGATGCAAAAAGCTGAGTTGCATTGAGAATTATTTATTGGTGAGTTTTAATCAAACCATTAAGCCAATAAAGATTCACCCCTCTAACACTGGTTATTCTTACAGAACAGAACTACACATATCTTGAACAAACAGTAAAGAGGAATGCTTCATGGACCTCCAGGCAGTAATTAATAATAGTAATGAAAAATGCTAAGCAAAGTGCTTTTTAATGAAGGGACTGTCAATGCATAAAAAATACAAAAACCAAGGCACTCTCTTATAGTTTTAAAATGCCTTTATTAATTAAGGCATGTCTCAATGGACCTCACCGAGTCCCAGTGCATTTCAGCCTGCTGGCCTTTATCAGGAGGACAAAACTAGACATATACCTGGATAATATGTAGGTGAAGTGAACCATGAAATAAAACTAAGCCATGTTTTGTTCAGAACAGGCAGAGCATACAGTGAAATAAACAAAGAATAAGATCAAGAAACAAGGCCTCCAACAATTCATGACAAATGAACAGCCAACACCAAAAACATAGGACCACAAGATCATTGTTTCTTTACCTCCCATAGAGTTGATGAGCCTGATGCATTCCACTAATCATGCCTGGTACGCCCACAAGCAGGCCAGGCTGAAATGACACAGTGTACGCATTAACTACAGTACAAATAAAGTTTAAACTTCCTATTTCAACATCTATAATAAAAACAAGGAACAGGGAACAGTATCTCACATTACGATCTAGGTCAGTGTGCAGCATCTTCTCATGGATAGCAGAAGGTGCCGTGTCGCTGAAATCAATTACCCTCGTCTCATTCTTACGGATATCATGCACCAACATAACTCCGCCACTGCATAAAAATTCAAAGAACACAATGTTGTATTTTGGCTCTCTCTTTGGAACTCTAGGACAATCTTCAGTGACTTACCCTCCTATACCAGAGGTATGTGGGTGGACGATTCCCAAACAGAAAGCAGCAGCGATTGCCGCATCAACACTGGACCCCTGCTTCCCCAGAACATCAAAACCAAGAGATGTACAGTGGGCCACATCTGTCACCACAGCTCCTTGGTTAAAGACCTTGCATAAAAACAAGAAATATGGACAGAAGCAAAAATTTATTTAGATTTTTACACTGCTTCATGTGAGAGATTGCCTTCCAAATTCATCTCATAATCACTCATAGTTAAGAAATGCAATATTTTTGCAGCAAGGTTACTAAACTATAGTTGCAGATATATACTACTACACAAATACGCCCTTACCTGTGGGTCTCCAAAGTAAATCTGCATGATGAGAGCTACAGTGACTCCGGTGGCGAAGGTGAGACATGCTGTGATAATAACTGTCAGCCCATCTCGCTGACAGGCACATTCTTCTGTAAAGGGGTCTCTGGTGGTCTCCCGTAGTGATGCCATATCGTGACTAGCTAGGTCTGAAGCTGAGGAGGGGAGACGCTGGAGGCGAGCTGACTTCAGGAACAGATCTGGGTCTGAAATATGCAATACAGAACAAAAAATATCCTAGATTTAATGTAGGACAACAGCAGAAATACATTATGATGCTAAACGTTATCACAGAAAAGTTAATTTAAAAAATGTATAAAAATGTAGTAGTTTAATGCTATTAAGGAAGGATATGATTTGCAGTATGCTCTGGCGATCCTCACCATGTGTCCTAAATATTTCACTGAAAATAAATGCTGCCTGATAAACTCTTTGCAAGCCACATTTAGGACATCCCTTAAAAGAAACACGAACACATTTTCAAAAAGCATCCCAGAGTATGGCTCACCTGTGTCTTGCTCACTTAGGACATTGTCATCCTCTTTACGAGATTTCTGGGTGTTTTCTGCAGACAGGACATCATCCTCTGGCAGTCTGGGAAAACTGGTGATGCTCATGTAGTCCACTGGAGAGTAAGCACTCCCAAGCGTCGTCTCTGGACTGATATCTTTGTCCACCACACATCCAGAGGAGTAACCTGCCACTATTTCAGCAGGAGCAGGGCTGTGCATGTTTACTCTTGCTACAACAATGACACGGCTTAACTGACAACAGGGCGGGAGGGTATTAAACAAAGATATCCATAATTAAACTCAGTTGCATCAATTTCTTGCATGGGGTGCTCTTCACTCACTTGCTGATGGAAAATCACAGTAAAATACTTAATCACCCACTAGTGCTGCTAAAACCAACCATATGACCTTTAATTTCCCACTGTATCATATTCCTCCTGTAGATATCTATATATCTATAAATATATATATCTTGCCTCACTATAACAATTCCCCTAAGGAGACACTTAATGAAGACATGGGTGTGTAGTTCCAATGATGAAGCATTTTCCAGTCAAGTAGGCTGCCACCTGCAGAAGGAAACACAACATGCGACTTAGTTTTCGACAGGGAATTTCCACGAACATTAACCTAGCTTAACAATTGTGGTGTTCTGTTACATTCAATTTGGCGCACAGAGCAAATCTAGAAAGCGTAAATATCGATGTGCCACACCTGTCATTTGACGCAGAAAAGGATTAAGTGAAGAGCTTTAAATTCATTTGTGTTATTCTAAGCAGTAGCTAGCTCTATAATATGTACCATGAACAGTAGACGTCTAAACTGCTATTGCGTGTCCTATGACGGGCCGACGTAAGCTAGCACATTTTTATTATTTTATACTTAAGTGTAAGCATACAAAGCTAAAAGATTATGTTACTTACCGCTGTCGGACTGTATGCGCAATAAAATTAGAGTGATATGAGAATGTGTTATTATATTATTGTGAGTAGAGCAAATGAGGTGCGCGGAGCTGCCGTCTCCAGGACTACAACAGCTCGCGCAGCACGACGCGATGCCGCAAGGAAGTTAGTTTCATACTAGAGCTACGCAAAACCGGTAAGACCTGCCTGTAGGGAAAATGTAAAATTTAGGAATCTAAGTAGCGAAGCATTTCTGACAGGTGCCAGCAACTCAGAATCATCTCGGGATATTTCCTTGACAAATGTGATTTGATTAAGAATCTTAGCTAATTAAAGAAAGCGCCGCGGCTATAGGCTCCAAAGTCAAACTCACTTCACATTAAATGACGTTGTATAAAGATCCCATCAATCTCATCAGGTGGAGAACAAATCTGCCCCTTTAATAAATGTCCATACGGTTTTCCTCACGGATCTTCACACCAACTCAGTTTGTCGCCCATTTCTGAGGTGGACAAACAGGTTAAAGCAGATTCAATGGACATCGGCTCCGGTTACAAATGGATACCTGTTCCAGTTACAAACCCTCCCATTCACCCTCATTCCTGTAAACTAGTACCTCCAGTCCAACAAGAAGTAATTAGTTTTCAAGAAATATTTTTACTGATATGATCTCTAAATGCTGTTTTATTTTAAGAAAGGCTACATAATGAGACCAGAATAAATCATCTATGGAGGTGTTAAAATGTTTGTTAACCCAAAACTCCTCAGGCTTTGTTATCATTTACCTATAGGGGTTATCAGTATAAATTATACAGCTCTGTGATAAAATGATGGGTTATATGAGTGTAAAATCATTTGAAGCTAAATTCTGCTTTACCATGTTTACATGCAAGCAACCTGTTGTAATTTTTTAATGGCTAAAGGCGATCAGGTATGGTTGGAACACCCATATGTTATTTTATTTCTAACATACACCCCTCAAACTTTGTCTACAGAAAATGGCAGCCTTAAATTTAATAGAATGTCAAATATTATCATGAAATATTAGATTTTTTTTTGTTTGTTTGTTTCAAAAGGTGTTGGTGCACTTGACAGACACAAACAAATGCAAAATATTGTTTGTTTGGTTTAGTTTATTGTTGACAAGACAATTCTTGACAATACATTTCATGCCCTGGGTGTGTTTCAAGAGGCAGTATCTTGCTGAAACATCATCTTCTGACCTTGATGTGCAGAAGGGAGCATGTGGGTTTTGAGAATGGAATGATATATGGCAGAGTTCAGTGAAGATGTAGTATGTCAGTAATGCATGGAGTGTCACCTTTTTCCACCACTTTAGTCAAACTTCAGCATGAACATCATAAACCTCATAAGTATAAACTACTACATTGTGTTCCTTTATCACAACTTCCCTCACTACCAGTCTAAGTTGAAGCATTAAGATAAAAGCAACAAAAACGTACATTATATGTCTTGACAACAGGTTATTTGAGATGTGGTAATGGCTACAACTAGGGGAGAGTGATATATTTTTAATTAAATTGTGTTATGAAGAGCCTGCCTTTTGCCTGACCACTTGTTTTTACTTATGTATTTTCTTTCTTTCTTTCTTTCTTTCTTTCTTTCTTTCACTTAGTCTTTCTTAGTCTTCTCAATGCCCATATTCTGACTGCTGGCACTTTTTCTTAAATCAGAGGTCCAGAATGTTGGGGTTATGACCATAATTATCAACACAGATTGGTTTGAGTCTTTTTTTTTTTTTTTTTGTCTTTCTGTCTGTTTTTTGTGTGTGTTGGTTTTATTCTTTTGGCATTCTTTTTGCCCATTTGATACATGTTTATGTGGATGTGTTTGTGGGGATGCTTTAATGATGTCAGTGTTGTTGATATGGAAAATTATAAAGTTGAAAAATAATAATGAGAAAATATGTTATAAATCACGAATTAGGTGTTAGTAGTATTTATTTTATTTCATTTTCACACACACACACACACACAAAATGATAATGATGTGATATATACGGAGTCACCAACAAGTAGACTCACCTATGTGACAAGGTGACATATGACAAGGTGAATTTCAATGCCATTACATTTCAGTAGCAGCACAATGCAGCAAAGAGAAATTGTCAGATAAATTGTAGTTTTACGCAATGTATGTTTTAAACATTATTTGCCAAAGAAATATGGACTAGAGGCGACATTTTCCTTTCTTACCTCAGAGTCCTTTTTTGTTTTCTATAGAATGTGACTTTTCCTGGTTACATCCTTGAATATCCACCAGTGGGATCAGGGACAAACTATAAACACTAAAACAAACATGATTCTTATCATTGATGGCTGAATTGGTGGTGTTACAACTGCTCATTTATAATTTAGTCTCCCCTTTATATCATATATAGGTTTTATGATTACAAATATCTCCCAAAATATAGGATGTATCAACTTGCTATTGACTTTCACTATGTATCTTCCTTGGCGAAATATACTTACATAAGTATGCACACACACACACACACACACACACACACACACACACACCCTTGTTGTAGATTGTTGACTTTCAGCTACATTTAACCTGTACAACCTGTAACAGGTGAATTTCATTAAAGGTGTAACCTTTAAAGACATAGAATTATTTTAATGGTAACTTCTAAAATAATTTAACTAAATCACTTATCAGGATTTACTATATTATGACTACACTATACTTACTATATTATTTACTCTGCATTTTGGAGTTTTTCCTGAGAAAATATTTCTATATTTAACTTGCTGATCACGCAGCTGTTCATAAAAGTTACACGATAACTCAGTTAATAACATTTTTATCATATCAAAACTGCAAAAACTGAAGAACTAAACATAAGTGCTGTCATTTGTCAGACTTCACAGGTTTTATTGGTGAGCCAGTGTTGCAGAAAATGATGGCATTCCCATGTTCATTGTGGAGGCTGTGAACATCCAAAAAAGATACTGATGCTGTTGAAAAGTTGAGAAATGACAATTTACCTGAAATACTTGACTGCATTAATAGGATTACTGAGGTGTAAGCTATTAATAGCTTATATCAGTAGATGCCTTTGGAGACTAGTGGCTATAT
>JAPSES010027463.1:0-13004 GCA_029822895.1 Maxillicosta whitleyi
TAAACTACACATTTGCTACACTCGGGCTGACTCGGAAATGAGACCCAATGTCAAAAATTCCGGAGTATCACTTTAAAGTTTGTGTAGATTTAGAACACAAACATTTAGTCATTGAAAGATGTATTTGCTTCTGGGATTTTTTCCAAGTAGAAATTCCTACAGTTTTCTGTTGAGAAATACTGACATTAAATGGTTTGATCATCTTCTATTGCAAAATGTTCTATGTAATTAGTAGTATTGGCAAAATAACGTAGCAGAACATTATTGTTTAAATATTTGTTATAAAATGCTTATTAGATTTTGTAACACATTCATTTCCTTTTCTTTAAGGTTGGCAAAATGTCAAGACACAGGTCTCAATCACCACGTTACAGGTAATAGTATTCTAAAGTAGCTTTTATACACTACATAATAAATATATAGCTAAGAGTACTCAAATATTTCAAGAGGCGTTGATATTGTAGTCTGAAATGGAAAATGCTAGGTAAAATAAGTTGAGAGTTATTTCTTAATTTTTGTATCACATTTGGTGACAGGTTTTCAATATTTCCATTTTTAGGAGGTTCCCGTGGGATGAACCTGATTTTGATCCTCACAAAGTCATTGCAGATTTGCATGAGATGCCACAAGGTAGGAGTCACGGCTCAGGAGAAGATCATGAAGAACACTGGGACTACCTCAGGGGTGACGTATCCCCAGATGGTCGGAGAAGAATCCCTCCTTTTCGAGGTGACCGTCACTTTCCACATGAGCGGCATCCAGAAGAGTTTTACAGCAGGAGGCTCTCACCTTTTCATGATGTGATTGACTATGGTGACCGGAGGCTTTCCCCACAGCACAATGAAAGAGTCAAAGGAGACAGGCGCGGAGAACGGTTTAGAGAACACTTGGAGGATTTTGAAGACAGGCGGAGGTCCCAGTCACCAGTGAGATTCCAGAGGCAGAGGTTACCCTTGTCACCAAGATCTCATTCAGACCAGTTGCAGAGGCATCATGGGATGGGATGGAGGAGAGAAGATCAGGGCAGGAGTCGAGGAAATTTCAACGACCACGGATCTGGTGGGAGGTCCGATGATCAAAGAGGGGGCGTAAGTAGGGAAACAGGACATAGGAATATGCAGAGTCCTAACAGGAATAGACGAAGGGAGGCCCCACCAATGGAGGAGAGGAACCCCCCCATTAAAAGGCACAGGAGAGAAATGGATGACGCCGGTCCCCCTGGGTAAATTTTAAGCAAAATGCTTTGCAGCACAAAAATGGAAACGAAGAATACTGAGGGTTCTCCTCTTTCTAATTTCTGTAGAACAGACTTCTTCACTTAATATTTTCTTGACACTCTTGAGTGAGAAATACTACTATGACTAATATTGCATGGCTTTCATTTTTCTTGGCAAATTCTGCATATAATTAATATTTCTGCATGTTTTATATTATACTTAGTTTTTAGTGTAAATGAGATTTAGAATTGCACTTAGTTCAGGCTCATGTGAAATCTTTGTAACACCCTTAAAACCCATGACTCTTATGATGACAGTCCATCATAGGACACTCAAACTAGAGCTGGATGACCTGACCAAAATATTAGACAGTCTTGTAATTGCTCCGAAGTTGGAGCAATTACAACCAAACTATAGAGATAAGGTTTTTAGAGGCTTAAACCAATTAAAATAACTTTTATATCACTGTAAAACATTCAAAGTAAATGTTGATTTCAGTGATATACAGAAATGTAGGCTCTGTACAGCCTTATATCTGTATGTAGAGAGATTTTGTTTTACTAAAAATTCTGCATTTGTACATAATTTTGTTCCAATACATTTGCAGTGTTTCTTACAATCTACACTGCTGTCATTATATAAAAAAAGTAATGTTGTGTTGTACACTGTTGTGCACTCTTCAGAAAAAACATCTCTTATAAACTATAATTTGTGCTAAGTCACCTATCTATATTCATTAGCAATGACTTGATGTGACTTGGTGTATGAAGTTGCCATTACTTTATTTTTTTTTCAGTGGCAGAAATCTCCTTTGCAAGTTTGAAGTAGACAACCCAAACACTTTTTGTACTGAAATAATCCTGAACGATCCTGCAGCATTCACGCTATTCACACATAATGCAACACTTTCTGTACAAGACCATAATTACTTTGATACTTGAACCATTCAAAATTAATTGTTGAAACTTTTGGACATTGCTGTTATTCAGTTACTTAATGAAGTGATCTGTAGTAATTTCTCTTCATGTGGTGAATTGGGATTTTGTGTTTTAACATCATCAGATCACCCAGCTCTAAGTGAAAACTATAAAGTAAAATTTTTAAGCTGTAAATTGTAATTTTTGTTTTGTTGTAATTTAAGTGTAACTTTAAAAGCAGATGTGTTAGTCCTCTCTATCATTGTTGAACGATTTCACCTCCTCTTGTGCTATCACAGGTACGGGAAAATGGAGGAGTTTGGGGAACAGCGTTACTCAGTGGAAACACCTAGAGATGGGTTTGCAGGACATGATCTGGGGAAAATTCCTCATTTGGAACCGCTTATAATTGAGCACGATCATGGCATAAACAACAGGGATGCCCCGTGGCATGAACACTTCAGCAGTCACAGAGATCATGACTTTGACTTAAATCGACACAGAAGTCCCTATCAAGTGGACAGCAGGATGCAGGAGCATTTCAGGAAGCCAAACAGCAGGTCGGATGAGTCTGAAAGCCTGAGTAGAGGACATTTTCAAGACACCTGGAAAGACTCCAACTATCATGAAGCAAGAAGAAGCCCTTTACCACAAGACAGACCAAACCCCTCGCGATATGCTAAACAAAATAGTCCCATGAACAATGGTGGAAGGAGCAGTGTTTTCCCTGCAAAAGAGAGGGTCAGTCGTGGAAGAAGTGGGGCACCCAGGCCAATTTTCCATCAGTCCTCCCAGGAATACCAAAAACCTACTCCTGAACAGCAGAGACCAGCGTACCAACCAGTCAGAGAAGACCGATACGGGGAGCCGTCAGAAGAGGAGCTTAATTGGGAAGAGAGAGGCCGATTTCAATCATGGGGTGGCGACAGACCTGCAAGTGTAGACCGGCATCTACCAAGAGAAGACTTGGACTCTAAAAGGCCCCAAAGCAGGGAGCGTGGATGGAGCAATCCAAAAGCCAACGACATGACAGTGGTATCAGAGGAAACGCTTACCATCAAAGTAGACATGAGCCGACCTGTAAAACAAAACAGGTAGGGTATATTTTTGCAATTAGAGAGGCAGGGTGAGAGGTTAAAGTTCACACTTTCTTTTTCTCAAGGGAAGGTGCAGGAAGAAGAGGACAGAAGCACCACAAGAGAATGATGAACACAAAGAACATACAGCATGATTTTGTTCAACTGAATTTGAATTCAGTGACTGAAACAGCTGCCGAAGTTTTATTGATGCTGCACAAAATAACAAATCATGCCTAAAGAAATGGAAGAAAAATGGGAAATCCCTGAGGAAGAGCAGTTGAAGAGCAATGTCTTTTATAAATGGGCCAACATCCAGTGTCAGAAATGTTACATTATGGGTATTTCCTGGAACATATCCCATATTATCTAGCACTTTCCATCAACTCATTGGAATCCTTCATGGAAAAAATGCAATATCATCTGAAGATGGAAGTTGGGAGCGCATGAAAACTTGTTGAAAGAAGAAATCACAATTTCTAAAGAAGTGAAATCGGTTCACTGCCCTGAGGTTTTACACTTTCTGCAATTTGCAACACCGTCCTTTGAAAATGGACTGAAAACGATCTTCATTTTGGACCATTCTTTCAAATGAAGAGGGTTCCACTAGTAGCGCAGATTGGTTGGGATTTATAAATATGTGAAGATACCAGCTGGATATCTGAGAGAGCTTCACGAGTTTATGTTGAGTCAACAGATTTCACATTTTGTTGCAAACATTTCCCAGTGGGACCAGGACTTTCATGAAGCAAGAAACAGGGGACACTGTATGTCAGGTTCACAATGACCAATGTGACTGATGTTTTGTTGAAGAGTTTATCAGAATACAACATTGAACGTGCCATTTTGCCTGAAAATCAGATGGAAACCCAAGAAGAAGTGGCCTTTGCAGGGTTCAACTCTACAAAAACAGATCTGATGTATTGAGTGACTTTAATCAGAAGATCAAAATGTAAAATACCAGTTTGAAGCGGTCAGTGCAGTCACTATTGTTGAAGTTCTTTTCTGAAGCCAAAACTAGGTTGCTTTTAAGATGGACTCCATGGTTTCTTACCCAGAGCTACCATAAAAGAACATCACCTGTTTGAGGAGAACGTTATGGCATCATGTGATGGCTTGGTTGGCGCCAAGCTTTGATTTGTAGAAACTGTTAAGAACGTTGATTGTGGGAGACGTCATTTCAGATGAACATCGGAGGAACTGGCAGTTCTACCATTATAAAACAGTGGTTTTATTCATTCCATGATAAAGCTTTTTGCAGGACCTGCATATGATGTTTATTTCAAAGGGGAGGCTAAGCAAGAGGAAGGAAGGAAAATCCCGCCACTACAACTGAAATCAGTGTTGAAACTGATCAGCATTGGAACCGAAAATTGAATTACCATCACTGACTGATCTGAGATATTGATCATCAGATGTGGAACTAATCCTGGCATACTTTGTATTGCTAGGTTATACATCAGAACAAGGTCGGAAGAAGCGGTGAAGATATTTGCCAAGCATGAAGCTGGAGGTGTGAATATTAAAAGGAAAAGCTGTGACTGAAGTGGACATTTCAGGTTGATGGGAGCATCTGATCCACGTGGCAGAAGGACCTGAACAGGTTGACTTCTTGAATGGGAAGAACAGGAGACAAATGCATTAGCCATGGACAACAATGGCACTGACAAGATATTTGGGGAATATTTAAACTGTAAATTACTGAAAGAAATGTGTTGTCTACTGGCCACAGTGGAAGGAGAGGTGTGATGATTGAGTGCCATTTAAAGAAGACCACCGTGACACATGAACACTGGACTAGAATCTGTGCTGTGTGCAACAGTGAAGGACAAAAATCTTAGATCATTTTACTGAACATTCAAGTTGGTTTTTGCCAGCCCATCAAAAGTATCCTAATCCTTTTCAGCACAGAGATGAAACTGGAGACTGATGGGCTTGACATCAATTTGTTCATGTCACAATGAAAACAGAGGAACCAATTAAAGTCATTGCTGAAGAACTGATTCTTTTCAGTTCTGTCAAGAGAAGTGAAATTACCTCAAGAAATGACAAACAGAAGAGAAGCTGAGGATGTGAGTCATACTGTTGATAAATGGAGAAAGTCAAAACAGTCAACCAAAACAATGTTCAAGGAGAAAAAAACACTGGCAAAGCATCACAGGCAAATTATGCCAAATCCACAGAAGACATACTGGCAGTGGATGAAAGAAGTTGGAGCATCAGCAGGAATGTGAGGAGAAATAATCTGCAGGGATTTTTTTTTTAAAGCTGGAGAAATGGCAATATAAATGTCATAAGAGATCAATGCAATGAGCACTGATAACTGGAGGCATTCACAAAGATCTACTCAGATGAAAACACAGGAAGATTTCATGGCATCAAGAGAAACCCCACAACTGAAGAAGACACCATTTTTGTTCATATCTTTGATGTTTGTGGCACAAACACATTGGAAGAATGGAGGAGTAGAAACATCACCAGTGTTGTTAAATGGAAATAATCTGCAAGGACATGTAATGGGAACTGTTCAAATGGAGAGACTAAAGATGGGATTATAAACATGAAGTTTTTAAACTGTCACTTGTCAAATGATGAAAAACAAGCTGTCACTGGACAGCAGCATTAAGAAAATCAATGAACAGCTGAAATACTTGGTCATAAAACCAAAGTAAGAAAGCCAAACAACAAAAGAAGTGTGAACTTTGACCTGACTCACCTGTCTGTTTCATAGAGGACCAGGATGGTTTCACATAAATTTTATTTTAACTATCCATAAAACAATTTTGGATTAATCTGTGTGAGGATAGACTTCCTGGCGATAAATTTTATTTTAACTATCCATAAAACAATTTTGGATTAATCTGTGTTTATAATAGACTTCCTGGCGTTGGTTATAGGTTATAGGCTATACTTATGTGTTGTGGAAGTATTTTTTACTCCAGGTAAGTCTCTTGGGTAAGGTAAAAAAGTGACCTTTTTATGTCTTAATATGGTTTACAAATGCACAAAAGACCAGTTATTGGTATGTTTTTGGACCAAAAACTGCTATTGAACACATTTTCTTAAGAGTCAAATTTAAAATGTGTTTTTACGCAAATCTACTATTCAGATACACTATTTTATGAACTTAATTCATTTCTTTGTGTTGGAGGAAACTGAATTTTCACCTCAGCTGTAATGTTTAACCTTCAGCTTTGTCCTCCACAGCCAGCTATGTTACTCCTCAGACAGGCAGCTGTCTTTAGACCTCGTCAATGTGGGTCGGCAGCGTCTGGACTTCCTGCCAATGTTGGAGCACTCTGGGACATATCGGGAGACTGCAATGCACACTGGCACTTTTGCACAGGAAATCATCACCCTGGTGCACCAGGTGAAAGGTGAAACCTCTCTTCAGTTTCCTTTTTTTTAATCAAATTCTCATGAGAAGATTGGAAATGTCTTCATAGGATTGATTCATTTAACTTTATTTCTTCCTCACTCAGTGTAGCTAATACATCTCACTGCTTTTTTAGACTATGTATAATAATACATGTGACAAATAAAGAGCTCTGGACTGTTCACTAAAAGTTGATTGGCTAGGAATAATGTATCACTATGATAAACTAAAGGAGTTGAACATAAATGCTGTGCAATATGCCCAAATCTCACACTGATTTACAGTTGTTTCATATCCAGAATGTATATACTTGTGTGTATTGAATAAACACAGCAGCCACAAAATTATTGTACAATAATATACAATATAAAAGTAGGGTTTTGAGTATTAATCAACTGCCAGATTTCAGTCTGAACACAGCCCAAGAGAGCAGAAATGGTCTCCAAATGCTGTAGTCCCTTTTTAAAATTGAAAAAAACATCAAGTTTGTTTATCCCTATTATCACCGCAGAGCATCAAATAAAACATTGTTGTGTAATTTTCTTGAGTGTTTTATCCATTTTTAATCTATGATCCCCTTGTGTTTACAGATCAGTATTTCAGAGGAGATGACATTACCCTAAATGAACGCTTCTCCGCTCCACAAAAAGGCACCTACACTGAAGAAGAGACAGAGGAGCTGACTCTGGATCAGAGATTCAGTTCAACCCGGTAAATCTCACACCAACAGAGACTGTGCTTTTATCAGCATTTGGGACACTTCACATGTGATGTCAGTTTTTAATCACATAATAACACATCCAGTAGTAATTGTAATCTTTAGACAGAGCTCAAGAGGACATGATAAAACATTTGATCTGTTGTGTAAATGTGGATGAAGAAAACTGTTAACTAATCTAAAGTCATACTTGTGTATTTTTTGTGCAGTGGCTTCAGTTTAAATGTGGACTCATTATTTGATGATGATGAACCACTGTTCTCCAGACTGGGGCCCATGCAGGTTAAGAACTGAGTTATCAAACTACATTTTGGTGTGAATTTTGTCAGGTTGATAATGTTCACTGATCATCCTGTCGGGCTCTTCACAGGGTTTAGGCATGCAGCCAGCACGAGACCCAGGAGACCTGAGACACGACCTAGAGAGGAGGAGACAGGAGAGACTAGAGGGAGTGAAGGTCACAATACCAGGGACCAGCCTGCCACAGCACCCCCTAGGGCTAGTCAGGTGGGATTCCTCTTTAGCGTCATGTCACTACTGGACCATTTTAAAGATCTGAGGGCTGTTTGACAAAGCCAATATCCCAGAGTAGAATGCATTTATTAGGTAACTCATAACTTATACAAAATTTTCTGTATACTAAACTTGAAAACTTTGTTAATTATTCTGGCAGTGAGCAGACCGAGTATGGTGACAAGGATATGATGTCTCAGATGGATGATGTGGGATTTTGTAACTGGCCGACACAACAAAACAGGAGAGAAGGAGGAAATATGGTCAGTGTTAGTCAAAATGTTTGACCTTTGACCCTCACACAAGTGGGAGTTGGTGTAATTCTGTTCTGTCCTCCTGTAGGAACCAAGGAGAGGAGCTCCTTACAGAAAAAACATTGAGCCACAACGCAAAAACATTCGCCTTGGCAACCGACTTGGACCATTTAGGAAACAGAACCACAGCAACAACCCAACAGGTAACATGGACCCAGACTAATACTGCCGTAAGAGGGGTTTTATCTAACATGTTTGTAAAAAAAAAAAAATGAAGTGAAATGGAGTCTAATGATTCAACATTGTCCCTGTTTCTGTCTCGAAGCAGTAAATTCCAAAGAAACTTGTGATTAATGAAACCACACACTAGATTGTACATAAGCAACATCCGTTGTATTGGACCCTTCAAGACAATCTCATGAATACAAATGAACAGTGCAGCATTTTTTTTTTTTTGTATAAAGCACTGTAATTTTTACCAACTTGTTTTTATGATATCTGTGGCTTCAAAAGGTTATGTCTTTTAGTGAGTTGATATACTCTTTCAGGTTTATTATCTAAACTAACTGAAATACTTTTTAAAAAATATAGAAAATGTAGGCCTTGCAAAAAAGTACAGAAAGAGCTGTTAATCTCATGCATCTATACATAAAAAAAATAATATTAACAAAAAAAATGGAACTTCGATCACTGCAAATGTGGCCTTCTGAAGTGTCTATGTCACCTTGAAAAGAGCACCAGTGTCAAAGGTCACATAGTGTAAAACAACATGGAAATAGTTGTTGGTTTAAACAGTTGCTTTTAAACTGGTGAACAGAAAGAATTCAAGCTATTATGCAACTGACAGGTCAAAGATCAATGACGCATTTAGTGTTTAACTCTCCTCTTGTTGTGTAACTGCTCTCACTGTGTCTGTGTGGATTTTTCTTGTTGACCTTTGACCGAGTGACACATTTTAAGGAGGTTTTCCCATCCGCCCACTGATCAGCTTCTAATCGTACCTGAGCTCATCCAATCCCATCTTCTCTCCTCCCGTATCTCTGTTGACACTATTCAGATCCTCTGGCATTAAAGCTGCTGTCAGCTGTGACCCGAATGTCTCTGACGTCCGCTCTTTGTCTCCCCCATTCACAGGACCCAACTGGTGACCGGACATCAAAAAGGTATTCGATCTGGAGTCTGGGCTCAAATGATGTGAAGACTGACTGTGAAGAAGGTGGAGATTGGAGGAAAGTGAATGTAAACCGCTGGTATTTTAGAACTGTCTGATCGGTTCACACCTTCTCATTCTTTGTCTCTTTCTGCTCTCCTCCCACTTTTCTCATGTCAGTGTGTTCATTTATGATTTCTAGTTTTTTTTAAAATCCCTCTGTTTACATACGTAATACAAAATGTGGCTTTTGTAGGAAAACTCAGCAAGTAGGTACAAACCAACAAACATCCTGCGGAAATACAATAAAATAGGAATTTTTTTTTTTTTCAAGAGGCAGTAATAAAATTCAAAGACCAAATATGAATCAAGAACATTCACCAACACTGACTTTTTCTTTACAAATCATTTTTACTACTGATTTAAGCTCATCAACAGCCCTGACATCAGGGTAAAGGATAATTTCTGGGTTTTTTAACCTGTTGCTTTCCATTAAAATGGATATTTCAAACTGCCCTCGACTGCGAAACTTCTCAGAATAAACCCAACTTTAACCCAAATCATATTAGAACTGAAGTAAACCCACAACACAGAGGTGCATATAGTTTATGTTCACACACTAATGTTCACACAATGACACCTTAATGTTTAATAGAGCACAAAAGAAAATTTAGATTAAAACTTGTCAAGTATTTGTCAGATTGGTATTGATTCACTACATTTTGATAGAAATTTACTCATTAGGTAACGCTTTGTTGTCAGTTTATTTTCACACAGCTCAATAAATTTTTATTGCTCGTAAGTAACATAAATGGCTTGGATTTAAAACATGAGCATTTTTTATTTCAATCTTCAAACTATTTACAAACATTGAGTAAAATTCTGTGCATAATGTTTTATCATTTAATTTGACACTATATTATCTAGGTGTTTTTTGTACCGACACTTTCACGCTTAATGCCAAACCATGAAACATGATTAACGTAACTTCCTATTTTGTGAAGTACATGTTGCTTTTAAGTAATAAACAACAATTTGGTATTAATTTACTACAGCACACATTTATGATGTCATTAATATCTTCAAACAAAAACCTCTCGCTATGATCTATAATGTATAAAGTTTCCAAACAACCACTATTTTTTGGTGAAAATATGCTGAACGTGTTAAAAACCTGAAGTTATCCTCTGATGGTTGAACGGAAATAATGAAGTATTTGTCTCGTTATATCAGGTGCAGCTGTAAATCCCCACCATTCTACATTTTCATTCATGTCTTTAACATACATCACCAGTTACATAATCTGTTTATTAATGAAAATGCTGTAGGCATTTGTCTGATATGATTCCTTTGCTTGTATCTGTACATAATTCATTAAAACCAGCCTTACTCTGTGACACTTGAGCAGATGTCATGTTCTACCCACATTTACTGTATTAATAAAACGTTTGTCATTTTGTTTTTGTCTTTTTTAGGCTTTACTTTGGCAGGTTACTACACTTAATCTAGCGCATCACTTTACTGAAGCCTACTACATGTTCATCAAAAACAGATAACAAAATGATGTCATTGTGTTCTTATGGAGCTCTTGCAGGTTTATTTTCCCATCATCCAGGTAGAACTTTATACTCCTGTGTGTATGAGAACTATTATGCAATGGGCCAAGTATTTGAAGGGGGCGTGGTTAATGCAGAAAAGCGGAGGACATTCATTAGATAAAAGAAAAAGCTACAAAAACAACATGGAACCTTTCAAAGTTTATTTCAAACAATGCGTGAAAATTCAAAATAAAAAACATGACATGAATTTCATATTAGACAAAGTCACTTACAGTCATGTGAGACTAACATAGTTGAAAAGTTAAACTAATACTGATCCGAGCTGCTTTTGTCTGGAAATAACAGACGACAGCAGGTGTTTTCCACCACTGACTGACTTTGCTTTGAGAATAAAACACATTTTCAGGAGAGTCATTGTTCAGCTTATGTCTGGTTATTCACTCATAACCTCGTAGCAGCATCTCTGTAAAGGCAGCAGCTCCACGTCTTTATTTAACCCTCTCACCTGGAACATGTCTGAGAATTTTAACGGGGGGGTGGAAAGCTAGAGATCTACTGGTGTTAAGGCACAAAAAAATGAGGCTGTGACTGCAGTGAATATTTTATCTTCCTGCTTCTCACAAATGCAGTTTCCTGGTATTTTTCACTGTAAACCTTTAACTACCATGTCTTAAGCGGTAACTATTTTCATTTCAACTATATTCATTAAAAAAAAAAAAAAAAACATAGATCCCTGAACATGTGTAGTTTGTGACCTTCAGGACACCATACAAGATAAAATATTAAATGTATAATTGCTGAACTGCACTGTTAGAAATTGATGTAATTTTTACAGTAAATTGTACAGGAATGTATAGTTGTGTTTTTACTGTAATTTGGCAATGCATCATGGGAAATATTTGGGCAGCCCTGCATTATTACTGTAACCGTACTGTATACCAGGTTTTTACCGTGTGCATTAATGATTTTTCAGACTTGAGCCATTTGTACATGAAACAGTTGCATTAATGAAAGTAATCCTGCAGCTGGAAG
This sequence comes from Maxillicosta whitleyi, assembly GCA_029822895.1. Lineage (NCBI taxonomy): Eukaryota > Metazoa > Chordata > Actinopteri > Perciformes > Neosebastidae > Maxillicosta > Maxillicosta whitleyi. The sequence goes on from JAPSES010027463.1 coordinate 11,813, forward strand.
ATTTAAAGAAAAATAAAAGGTGGGATTGGACGAATCTGCACTAATGAGAAGTAAATATTTGCCATTTTTTACTGAAAAATACCTGAAACCATTCATCTGGTGTCAGAAAAACTGCAGATGATCCATTTTCACGTCTCCTGCAACTGTTTTTCATATTATCTATCGCTTCAGATTCCACAACAATCCTGTAAACTCCTGCACAGACGGGGTTTCAGTCACATGTAACTATGGTAACCGCCAGCAGCCAATAAGGAGGCAGCAGCTGTTCCAGAGACCCCCACACCCCAGGAGGTGTCAGACCCTGAGGATGAGTGACTGTCATTCAGCAGGGTTCAGGGCACGTTTAATGTTTTTCCATTGAAGATGAAGAGAAAGGAGGAGGAGGAGGGTGATGAAGAGGTCAGAGTCTGGAGTCGCAGGGCAGGGGACGAAACGCCACCTCCATGTTCTCCTCCACGATGATGTCGAAGCGGCACATCTGAGGTCTGTTGAGAAGAGCATCAGTAAATAAATATTCTTCTGTCTTGCATCCAGTCATTCTTTTATCTTCCCTCCCTTTCTCTGACATCAGTACCATCAACACATTGTTGGACAATGTGGATAACTTGTAAGCCTTCCTTCCCTCCTCCCTCCCTTATCTCCTTGGTTCTGACCTCTCTGGTCTTTCCAACGGGGTGAATCGTATCCTCAACAGTCTGATTTTGTATCGAGGGCCGATCACGTTGCCGGTGTTGATGCGCATGGAGATTTTCTGGACGTGTTGCAGATCATCATCAAACTGTGCGAGCAGGCGGGTGGAGGTGTACTGCTCGAAGCGGAGGAGTTTACTGAGACAAACAACAGGAGAAGGTCTATTAACAAACACATGTCTGAAGAAGGTCTGTGCCTGGTATTAGTAATTAGATATTTAACTTTGGCTTCTGATGCGAAGGTGACGGCATAGTTTGCAGGATGTGATGTAAATATGACCCCAGGTATGAGAGAATATGTCAAAACTGAAGTTTAATTTAAGGAAAGCAGTTCCATAAATGTGAAAACAGATGGTGAATATGTGTATATCCTGTTTTTTTTTTGTTTTTTTTACATATATATATATATATATATATATATATATATATATAAATATATATAAAGTATATAAAGATATATACAGTATATAAAATAAAGACTTAATGACATAGAGGACGTCTTA
>JAPSES010027473.1:0-13004 GCA_029822895.1 Maxillicosta whitleyi
TGTAACTTAAGGTCCCATTATGCTTCTGTGGCAGACTGCCACAGATGGTTTTCGTTTATGGTTGTGCGGGTAAGTGTTGGTGTGCGCTATGTTATTCACCGCCACAACGCAATGGGGGTGTGAAGTCGCAGTTGAAGGAGTCGTTAGTGCAGCGTTTATCTTCCAGTGGAGCAACAGTTGTACAGTCTTGTACAGTCTGGACGACGAGTTGTACAGGTGTTCATACTAACTCACTTCTTCAATGAGACGCTCCTCTTTCTGATCCATCTTTACAAGTATTTTAAAAATAGTGCTTGCGAATATTTTTTGGCGCTCGCGGCGGCGGAAATGCGTGTACAGAGGTTACAGCCGACCAATCACAGCCCTCTTGTCTGCGACGCTCTCTGCGACACTGTCTGCGTCAAGTCAGAATTTTTGGAGGTGTGCGCTCTGCGGCACCGTTGCAGATGATTTGCCGCGTGAGCATAAACTGGGCTTTACACCTGCATGAAACGGAACTGAAATTGAACCTGCTTTCAACATTTGACTCATGACTTCTATGCCTCTATCATACAGCGGATCTGACACAAAACTTCTAACTTGTATCCCCCGCACCCCCACCCTAACAGTGCCCCTGACACCACATATATGATTTCCTCAATACTAGTTGGGTTCAGTTACAGAGTTTAAGTGTTCTTTGTGTGTGTGTGTGTGTGTGTGTGTGTGTGTGTGTGTGTGTGTGTGTGTGTGTGTGATGGTTGGTGAAAGGTTTGATGAATGTTTTCCTCCAAACCTCCAACGCACTCAGTCAATGGAAAGGTCAGTGAACCAGAGTTCCCATCTCTGAGAAGTCTCCAGAGGTCTGACTATCGTCGCTTGCCAAAAGGACTTTGTTAACGTATTTAGATCTGCATACTCAGGTCTTATTGTCTCTGAGTGTTTTGTCCAATAAGCTTAATAGCACAACTTTCGTAAATATCACCAACAGTTGTACTAGTTATCCCATGAAACTTAAATTATTCTCTTCAAAACAAATGACAGAGAATCACATGGTTTGTCTTTGTTCTGGTCTGGGATGCTTACAAGGTCATTTATACTGTTGCTGGAATGTAGGAGACAAGTGGAATCACTCACTGCTACCGTTTCATCTGTTGGTTACCAGGGTGACTGCCTCCTCAACTGACAGCGCTGTTAGGGGAACGGCTCTCCACAGCAGGCTTTTATCACTGAGCGACAATTACAAAGTACTTTGTCTTTGTGTGACAATCTGTGGGATTTTATGTCAAGACCTTGTGATGCGTAACTGGCAAGCATAGTAAGTGCATCTGTAGTGGGTAACACAACACCCTCTGTGACGCAGGATTTGTATTTTTTACCCCGCACCCCGAATGGGAGGCAGGGGGTATTATTGTTGGTTTGGTTTGTTTATTTGTCAACACTTTAGCAGCAAAACAGTTGGATGAATTCATGCCAAATTTAGTTTATAGATTACCCGTGACTGAGAACAGATCTGATTCCATTTTGGGAAAAATAGGTCAAAGTTTAAAATTTGTATGAATTTTTAAAATCATCTTTCCCCCCATTTACTTATAATGGACAAAATATCACATGTCTGTAGGAGCATAACTATTGTTCGAATTCATACTAAATTGACTTAATAATTTGATAGTGACTAAGAATAGATGTGATTACATTTGGGGCAAAATCAAATATGTTTATAAAAACTTCAATTTACTCCAAACTTGGCACATGTATAGCGGCAATTGATATTCTGACGTCAGCACACACATAGACATGATGGCTGGACTGATGCCAAAATAAGCTTCAATAAATGTGAAGGGCAGGGTTTGTTGTGCCACGTGTTTATTTATTTATTTATTGGTTTTCATGAAATGTTTGCAATTAATTGTTAACATATGATTTTAATAGTTTTAGTCAAATGAGTTGACAGTTTGGGCCATATTCAGATATAGTTGTGCTGAAATAATTGTAAAAAATGACATATTTCTAAGCAAAGGGCAATTTCAAGAACAAAATCAGTCCAGTTTAATTTGAGAAACAAGTAAGGATTCATAAATCTTACATATAGAATTATATATTCAGTCATGGATTCATGTTAATTCTATTTTTTTAATTGATTTTATTTTTGTGAGGTAGTAATTGGCAAGATTTGTAGTTCCACAATGCGCCTTTATCACAGGTGATCTATGAAAATGTGGACTACAAAGCACCAAAAGTGGATACAAAGCAATTAAATCCCACATACAGTTAAACCAGCTTTACAGTAATCATTAGTAACCTTGCTTGTGCTGACGCCTGACAGAGAATTATCAATTCACAATGCGCTGTACTGCCTCCACTCCCACATCCACTCATGTTTAAACTGCATGTCTTTCTGTGGGATTTACGCAGGAGGAACTGTGACGTAAGACAAAGACGCAGGTGTAGGAGAACACGTTAAATAATTGAAATGCAACATGCAGTGCCATTAACAGGCTGGAGGATATGCAATGGGGATAATAAATGTATGGATCAAGGCAGCAAGGTTTAATACACACAGTTATTTATTACCCTGACCCCCCCTAAGGAGAGGCAAGGGGGATTGTTTTGGTTCGGTTTGTTTGTTGATACTGGCAGCAAAACTATTGGATGAATTCATACCAAATTGGGTTTATAAATTACCAGTGATCCAGAATAGATGTTCAAAGGGATCAGGGGTGGGGATCAGGATGTACGAGCATCTAATTTAGAAAAGTCATGTTTTAATGTCCTAAAATACATGTTCCTTTCACCTTTTTATCATTACCCGATCCCCTGAAGGGGAAGCAAGGGGTACTGTTTTTGGATCTTTGTGCTATTTTTCAGATAAAACACATTTTATATTTTTATACAAAAATCTCCATGTAACACAGTATAAAGGACATGAAAATTATGCTATTACTATTTTTTAGAATATCTTTTTTTTTCTTTCACAACTAAATTTTGGGAATGACATAAATATTTCACAAAAATGACCGCTGTTGCAAAACCACTTACTATTTCTATGTGTTTAAATGGGCAGGTTCCACATTAACACAAGTGGACACGATGGGTTACACGTGAAACCTCAAGTGAGAGTGCTGATTCATGAAACTTCCACATGTCTGGATTAGAAAAATGTCTTTATTTATAGCAGTGTGTATATAAAACCATCTTTGTCCAATCACTTTTGCAACAGAGATTTATTTATTTATTTTTGATATTAAATTTTAAAGAATTTTTTTATCTGTAGTACTCTTTAGTATGACTTAATGTAGTAGTTTCTTTCTTTTGTCAATGTTTTTGTATTGTCTTTATTGTATTTTTCTCTGGATTGTTCAATTTATTTATTAGCAGTTTGATCTGTTGTTGTGTATAAATTATTCTTTAAAATGCAAATCCATCTGCCTTATCTTGACCTAATAGGATTTCTGGATTGTTACATTTTCCACTTTTGAAGCGATCAGCTCTTTATTCTTCTTCTTTGATGATTTATTTATTTATTTATTATCAGTTGTTCTTACTTACCAGCATTTTTACAAGATTGATGCAGAGGATTGTGGGTATTTTAAGTGTACCACAGGCATGAAAAAACACATATGCATCCCTGAAAAATTTCAAAAAGAATCCTAGATACTGGAAGAGTAAGTAAAAGGGTGAATCCTGATGAAGTAGCTAAATGTAAATGAGTCCTTGAACGTTTCATCCTTGCAACTGAAAAATGGCCCATGTTTTGGTGTCACATGGGTCTCTCCACAGCCATATATATGAAAATGGATTCGGTCTCATTCACTTCAGTGGAAGAAGTGAATATGTTTTACAGTTTTCTACTGATTCTTTTGGCCCCATAGGCACCAAACTGCAAATTGGACCCATTTTTCACAAACCACATACGTTCTGAACATTGTGACACTGAAATAACATTACTCAGACACATACGTCTGGAGGAAATTGCCTTTATTTAAGGTCTGGCTCTCTCTAAGCAACAAACTGTCGCAATATCTCACAACATAAATCAAATCTGAAGTTAAAAATAAACAGGAAATCAATGTCAAAGATAATTATGATTAAAATGTCAGTTACCTGTAAACATAAGAAACTTCATCACAACACAAATCATTTCATGTTGTTGCTATAGTGCAACCTTTTCACCACAACAACAACAGAGCTGGTTTAATCCTTTATCGGGCAAGTAACTATTTTTGGTCATACATTATGAGACAGCAGCAGTTACAGTGAGGACAGTGAAACAACAATCTCAGGTCCAACAAGGTCTACAGGGTCTGTAAGGTCCACCTGTGCATGAACAGTGACTGGACCTGCTTTGTTTGGTACCATGAAGTAATGGTGTTCAAAGAGATTATGTGTATGTTCTAAAAATGTTGTTGGAATGGTCTAAAATACATGCTCCTTTCATTTTAAAAAGTATTTTTATTGTTTTGTTGTTGATGTTTTTTTGCCACTTTTTGCCAGTAGACCAAATATGGTAACTTCACTGATCTTGATCTACTACACGACAGTATAGAATGTTAAAAAAAATTCAAAAAAGTAATAACGTCTTGTAATGTCCTGCAGTAACAAACTAAGGTTGACATTTAGAATTTCAGAGTATTCTATGAGTGAACTATAAATGAATAAACCAAATCTATTAAAAAGAGCAACTCAACTGGAGTCCAACATGGTGGCTCTCAAATGGTGGTTCTGTTTTTGTCTGAGATCTAATTAATGAAAGGCGGAAAAAAAATGAAAGAGGGACCAGTGAAGGCAGACAGTAGATTAAAACAAGTGATGCCAGGCACAACAAACCCCACCCCTCACATATATTGTAGCTTGTTTTGGCATCGATCCAGCTGATGTCATTATGTCTATGCGTGTGCTGATGTCAGCATATCAATTGCCTCTATACATGGCAGATTTGAAGTAAATTTAAACAAAACTGATGTTTTTATAGATGTGAAATCTCACCCATTATAAGACTGATCCGATTCAAATCCAACTCCACAAGCACCAGCTCTGCTGGAAGGTGGAGATTCAGGGACTCCAGGACCAGGGAGAACCGCTACAAAAACTCATTCATCCCAACATCCATCAGACTGCTAAACAATCAGTAACATCTGTAAGAGTAATAAGTCAAACTGTGCAATAATACCTTACCTGTGCAATACATATTGTGTGCATTAATGTATTTATGAATATGTGTATATACATATCGCATACAAATCTATTATATCTGATACTTCTCCTTTTATATTCTGTGGATTCTTCTTTGTTCCATCCTCCTGTAAACTGGAGCACTATGGAGCCCAGGAAAAACTTCCACAAAGGCACAATAAAGTATATTTGATCTTTTATCTTTAAGTAAATAGGAGAGGGAAAAAATATATATTAAAAAAAATTAAAATTATTAAAAATTTTAACTTTAACCCATTTTTCTCAAAATGTAATGACATCTATCCTGGATCACTGACAATCTATAAACCCAATTTGGTATCAATTCAACCAGTAGTTTTATTGCTAGAGTGTTAGCAATGAAACACAATGGCTGTTAGTGGTATAACAACTTTTAAAATGCAGATATACCGGTTTAATTTTGAAGCTGATGTCCTTGGTCCATCGGTCACAGCTATAGTGCACAATAACAAAATACATAGTACAGACTGACTACAGCTCTTCTTGTGGGGGGAAATACTCCAATTTCCTCTGTATACAAGTTATATATTTATTGGTGAATGTATGGAAATTGAATGTATATGCTGGAATAAAATAATCCCCAAAATCCTTTATTCCCAACAGGGATTAGAAGACAGGATACAAATGGTGAGCAAGAAACAGGGGTTACTAACTCAACCTCCAGCGCCTGTGTTCCCTTTGCGTATTGTCATAGATAGATGGACTGAGCTTGGTTTTACCCCCAGTTGGGCCAATCAGCCTCAGTTCCTGCCAGATCTGTTCCAGTTCGACATTCACTTGTATGTAATGTGTGACGCCTGATGAATTGCCTTAATACCTGAATCTAAACTTCCAGATGACTGGATGGAAGCACATATGGTTGTTTTGTTTTGGACTTTCATGCTTGTTTCAGGTTCACAGAGTCCTGAGAGGGAAAAAGACGGGCAGCGGAATCCTGTCTGCTGAGGTTTTACTGCGATTTTAAATCTCCTTTCAACTCGCTTTGTTTATTAAAACAATGTGTCACTTAATTGATCAGTCAGTAGGGGATAAGACTGGGATTGTTGGCTTGCCCAAATTAATAAATCATTAATCACATCAAACAGGGCTTTAATTCTACTATGATAAGGTGCACTTTTTAATTAGCCACACATCTTCAGTCATTTGTTCCGCTGTGTTACAACCGCTTTCTGCTGCTTTACTGATTATCTCGCGAATGGTGTCTCTTGCAGTGTGTGTTTTCTACATGTTCACTTTTATAAAGGTAGATGTCTTCATATGATCCCATGCTGCTTCTACTTTCAGTCACCTGGGACCTTTGTCAGGAATAAAGCCCACTGTGCTAAAGCTACACCCAGTCTCTGCACCAAATGCTCTTGCACTTTTCTTTTAAGTGTTTGTAAGAAATATAGAAGATACAAAATTTGTATCCAATAACTATATAATGATGGATAAAATGGTTTAGTTATACATTAACAATAGCATTTTGAGAAAGATAAATGATGTGTTTGCATTGTGTAATGCTGTGTTGTGAACTGACCCTGTGGCCTAATCCATATCATGGACAACACAGACAAGGAAATGATGAAATAGATTAGCGTGGAGAACAGATATTGTGCCTATATTAGAAACTCATGACAAATTCTGGAAGTTCACGAAACTAAAATGTAATACTGTCTGAACATAGCATCAAATATTGTTTATGAAGATTTATCACAAAATATTTTCTGATCATTCTGAAACAAATTTTTCATTTGAAATTACTTAAAATGATGTTCTGAAACCAATAATATGCAATCACATAAATAGAATGTATACTTCCATGGGGGATTGTATACTCTGTTGTGCAAAAGTAAATAATAAATAAAGAATAAAGTGTAAAGCTCATTGTTTACACACATCTTTACAATGATGTCATTGTTTTCTCCTTTAACCAAACTCATAGCTGGTTATTTCAACAGTCAGTCCAAATAACACTGGCTTATGATCTTCATGGGATGCATCAGCTGATAGTTTACATTAGAACTCTTAGAGTAGCTCTGATTTTTTTTTTTTTACATCACATTATAACTTTTACTGTCCTCATAAACACATTCACCCCTGTAGGAAGAAGGCTGTGATTTCGGCATCAAACTATTCTTTGAGCTGTGTCCAGTAAAAACAACAACAGAGCCTCTAGATTTGATCACTTAGTCACTTTCTATGATTTTAAAAGTTTTTTCTTAGAGGTTCTCATCCCATCTATTCACTTTCTGACACTTTGATCAAAAGATCTGTGGCATTAAATGTCATCGCTATAGAAGACTGACAGTGTAACTCACTACTCCCTATAATGGCCACATAAATCCTCTGGATTGTAGGACGTTTCATCACCTCGTTAAAATAACAGTCATGTCATTCTTGGACTTTTTTTTTTTTTTTTTCCTAAAAGTCAATGCCAAACCTCAAATTTCTGTTTCAGTTTTCTGTGTTTCATGGAAAACCTGAAAAAAAAAAAAATCAATCTAGCAGTTAATTTAGAAAGAAGACGATATATGGATGTATGGAATTGGATATATAAAAAGAGGAACAAGTGTCCTGTCGTCCAACAACATATTTAAGACATTAATTGGCATTCATTTGAGCTTTAACCCCAAGTGGTCCTCATGAATGCAGCCATCTCCTGCAGCCATATGGACGGACAGACAATGGACAAACAACAACTGGTATCAATAGTCCATTGAACTGAAAATATGGAATGAATACATTCAGTTACAGTCCCATACATTAGTACCTTTGATGAAACGTATGATTTTATTTACAACTTTATATGATTTTTGTATTTTTTGTTTTTTGTATTTGACAGTAGAAATATTACATGTAGTATATTCTCCTTAAGAGGCAAAGATGCGACAGTTACTTACTGGCACAAAAATAGAAGGGATGGAAGATAGTGGTAAAAAGCTGAATTATAGGTTGGAGTATTTGTTAATGATTTGGGAATGAATGATGTGAGAAGCAGAAACAGAGGGACTACGTTATTGGAATTCAGAAAAAGACCCTGACATTGGAGCAGAACAAGTACATTATGAAAAAGTTTAGAAACACATGGGGTGACAGGTGGAGGACAGCAGAGCAACAGGATTAGTGAGTCTGATGGAAGTGGTTGATTGAAGTGTGGCATGGGGTTTAGAATCAAAATGCATAAATTAACCCTGGAAGTTTAGTTTTGAATGTTAAGTAGAATAAAGGAATGCAAAGTGACTAAACTAGAGCTGTATTTAAACTAGTATGAGGTGTTGAATTCTTGTTGATAGTGAAAGTATCTTTGTATCTGGAACATAACAACATATAAGACACTGAATTTTCATTTGTAAGATCTCAGCCACAGCAGATCATTTTATGTAACTGAATGATGGTAAAGCACAAACTAAAGAAAGGCCTAGGTAATATGAATAAGTGACATTAGAGATAAGATGCTGCAATGAGAGCAAGGATGAATAAGTGGAAGAGGCAACCAGTGGAAGACAGTGTGGGTTTTCTTTGCCTGAGGGTCAAAACAAGTCAAGAAAATAATTCACACATGTGGCAGGCATAAAAAATGATACATAATCAATACAACAAGAATGCAAGAGGGTCAAGTGAAATAAAATGAAGACGACAAGAGAATATTAAAGGAGCCAGATACAAAGCTATGATTTATTAGCCATCAGGTTACCTTCTACTGTGCAAAATAAACAACCAAAAAGCACAGTCGTGATTTTTATATCATATAGTTCAGACCTGTTCATCTCATTTGTTGGTGTGTAGGTTTAACCTATGAAGACCCAAGCGTCCACTGGCAACCAATATCACTGATACTGATACAAAAAATTAAATATCTGTTGATCCACTAATCATATGAATATGTGTACATGATTGGTGTAAAATCCAGTTTTCCATCTTTTCATGGTCATCAGATATGACCCATTTGGACGTTCAGAGGCTCCATAGTGAATGTGCAAACACCGGCATCTTCTACAACATTGATTCACCAGTAAAACTCATGGAGTTGGATCAATGACGGTGTATGGATGCACTGGGTTCAGTTAATGATATATTTTACTGAGAAAAAAAAAATCACTTTTTCTTCAGTTTTCTGTGTTTTTGATAGAATGACCTTTGAATTTACTCTGAGCTTTAATGAGCATCTAAAAATTAAGAGACCACTGCAATTCCATGTGAAATCAGCATGTATGACAGCCGTTCCAATTCCAACACAAGCACACCTTATTCTACTAAATAAACACCTGATCCATGCCTTATTTAGGAAAGAGAAGTATAAACACCACAACTGTGGCCTTCACTATCTTCTTGCAATAGACACAATAGAAACAGTGCTATTAGTTCAACAAAAGTGATGTGAATCCAAAACTAGCTGTTGAAAACTACTGGACTACTGCTCTGACAATGTGTGATAATATTGCAGTGTTATTGGCAAAAACACCTCATTATTAAGCACAAAAGACACATTTTAAAAAAAAGGACCCACAGCACATGATGAGTGGGTAAGGGAGGTTCGGGCAGGGGTGTGACACATCAATAAATGATAAGGGTGGCAGCCAATCAAATGGCGTAGCGCTTCTGAGCCCCCTCCCCATCCAGAACATATCTGGGACTTGATGCAGGAGGGGTGCCCCCGAGGACATGAAAAGGTGCATGTGTGTTTATGTCCATCAGTCCTTGAATGTTGTGTATTTGTAGGCCGACACACTCGCTCAGTCAGTCCAAACAGGGAGGTCAGTGATTATCAGTTCAGAAGAGACCCAGAGACACAGCTTCTGTTTACATTCTATCCAGGAGAGATTTAGATGCCTGACCTTGCTCTGGGTTGCTGTGAGCCAAAAGAGAATCAACAATTTATGATAAACCACAGCTGCAGCTCCATTTCTCTGCAACTGAGTTCCATGTGTGTCCTTGTCCCAAAACAAGCTTAATCAATCAATCAAATTGAGGGACCTCCAAATTTAGTTTTTACAATCCCATTCCAGTAAAGCCCCAACTTTCTCCATGTTGACATTCAGTTTCTCAGTTATTTCCAGGATTGTAATGAGTTAACGATCCAGCTCCACCAGCGTGAAAGTCTGAGTGTTGGCTACTCTGACCAGACCATCAGTTTTCTTCCCTAACAGCTCCTCACACCCAGAGAGCTGCTAGCCCCTCCTTGATTTTTTGCAATAACCCAGGAAACTACAAATTCCAATCAGCAAAAATCCTGTCAGCATGAAGCCAAATATGTAGACATGTTCCACGTCTTCTATGGGCAATGTTGGCAAACACATTGAGTTCCACACTTTCCAGGAATCCAGCGCGTAGTCAACTGGGTAGGTTCCTTCTGGACAAGAAGCCTGCCCAATCACCTGCTTCCTCGTTGAAAAAATTTGGTTAATTACGTTGACGGACCAGCTGATCAAATCCATAATTACCCGTTTCATCTGAAGTATAAACAGGAGCTAAAATCAGGGAGATGAGACAAGACAGCAAAGCAGTGGGAGACAGATAAGCGAGAGAGTGAGCAGAGCGTCCGTCCCAGAGGAGAGCTTTAAACAACAAGATTTTTAATTGGAATTTGGGAGAAATGTCTGTACTTTAGAAAATAAAACAAAAATGTTAATTTTACTCAAACATATACCTATAAATACAAAAATCTGAGAAAGTGATAATTTTGCAGTGTCTCTTATTTCTTTTTCCAGAGCTTTATATGATCAGAAAATTAAATATTGAAAAATATCCAATTTTCACTGAAAAACCTCAAAATACGGAGGATGATAATACAATAAATAGTGAAAAACAAATCACTGAGGGAAGGTTAAATAGAACTTCACTTAAATGCTGTTTGTTACTACCCAAAAGTAGTTGACACCATTACTTAATTAGCTGACAGCCTTATCACTTAACTAGATAACATCCCAATTACTTAACCAGTTAGCTTGTGAATGTTAGCATCAGATAGTGGAGGCTGTATAGGATGCTAACAAAGGCTGATAACTGATCATTTATCCTGAATAGGTCGTAGTTTCATCTGCATTATTTAGGAGGAATAAAAAATAAAGAATGACTGCTTAGTTCCCAAGGAGGGCTGGTGATGGTCACGCACTAAATATTAAAACATTTGGATGCAAGAATAAAATATGCATCAATCTCATATAAAGTTTTCACCCCTTCTTGTGGTGGTTAAGTATGAGAAGAAATGCAGACAAGAAGAAGAGAAAAAAAAACAAAACACAATTTACTGGCCCTGTCAGCACTGTCTGTATGTAACTAACTATGATAAATGATTGGTTATTGCGATAACTAGTTTAGTAAATAGGATGTTAACTAGTTAATTGATAAGGCTGTCAGCTAGTTAAGTAATGAGGATGTCAAGTAGTTTTGGGTAGCGACAAACGGTAGTGATGTCAGTGCGACACTTAACCTTCAGTACATGCTTAAAACCCAGAACTACAATTCCATAGAACCACTGCATCAAAGCTTGCTTTAGTTTGGGAAAAACCACATGACATATGACGTCCGAAGCAGCAACTGCTTCATTGCCTGAATGAAACAACTGAGCGAGTTGCGATCTAATCAGCTGATTCACACTGCCACTCCCTCCACTTGATTCTGACAGGATGAGACGGATTTCTAACTGCTCTAAACAATTCGGAATTTGGGGGAAATTGTAAGCAAAAAAGAAACTAGCTAAGTCCAAAAACTGTTCCAAAAATAATGTACCTCAGTACAAATCTTTGAGTGTTCCCACCCCCCTGCCATAGTTACAGGAACACACCTATCCCATATTCTCCCAACATGTTCTCCTCCATCACAATACAATCATTAGTATTTGTAAATAGGTTATTCTGTCACAATCATCATCAATCACACACACACACACACACACACAAACACACACAAACACATACTTTTGTTCAGTGAATGAAGGATTGATTGTTAATAATGGAGTAACAGAGCAGTGGAAAATGATACAATAAAATAAGCTAATGCTTCACCCTCCTCCTTGTCAGACAGTTAGAGGATAATACAGTTTATGTTACTGTTGTTTTGTTTGACTGTTTTGATTTACATGTTGGAATATAGCTTTCATTCACCCAACAAAAGCGAGTGTGCCTACATCTGTACATACTTAAAGGCTTCATGTCCAAAAACTCCTGCCTAGTTTGACTGCACTTCGCCAACAGAAGTCACTGTTACCGAAGCTTCGACTAATGAACCTATCTGCGAAAAACAAATAACTGAAGTGGTTCAGTGCTTCACAAAAGCTTTATTTGCCCATCACTAGCAAACAGCATTTAAGCGAAGTGTCCACTTACCAGTAATACTGAAGAGTCGAGCTTTGCATTGCTCAGTATCATCATCCATAGAACTGATCTGTGGTCAGTGGTGTAGGCGTGGCTTTACTAGACGCACACACACGTTTCACTTTTAGATTTATATTTAACATTTAATTTAACATTTAGCATTTAATATTTAGATTTAACATTTGTGTGATATTTAATATTTGCATTTAACTATTTAATATATTTATAAGATGACAAATATATATTTTTTAAATGTCCTAAAAGGTGATCTGAAAAAAATCACGCCACTTTTTTTTAATGTTTGAAGTTAAATGTTGCCATTATTTTTTTTACATGCGTCTCCCCATACTACATCCTTTATTGTTACATTTTCTCAGTTTAAATGGTCCATATGTGTACCTATTTTTTTTTTTTTTTTTTTTTACTGTTACTAAACAGGTTTATGTACGACGGAGCATTAGGGCCATTCATGAAGGAGAAGATATTTTTTGATATGACGAGATTAAAGTTAACATGTCGACA
>JAPSES010027484.1:2500-13003 GCA_029822895.1 Maxillicosta whitleyi
TAAATAATTTATTGTGTTCTGTAAAAATTACCTTTTATTTATTTATGTGACCCAAACAGTCGCTGGCTATTCTGCTAAAATCTACTAAATCTACTAATCTAATCAATACATTTAATTAACTAAGGTATGATGCAATTTCTTAGGCTCTGTACTTATCATGGAAACACCATAATTTTCTACAGCAGTGATTCAACAGTGATTCAATTGTGATTCAATAGTGAAACCCACTGAGTTGGATCAATGACAGTAGATGTAGATGCTTGTTTTATGTCGGTTATTGATATATTTTTGTGGAAAAAGTCCATTTTATTTCAGTGTTCTCTGGATTTGATATAATAACCTTTGAATTAACTCTGTTAATTCCATAAATCTAAGAAAAATAACATATTTTTGCTGGAAAAAAATGCAAAATATAGGAATAATATTGTAATAAATTGTGATAAAAATTAATTTGGGGTTATTTGAGTAAGCATTAAATCACACCAGTCACAGCTTCATTTCTTAATTTTATAAAAGGGATAATTGTTGTTGTTGTTGTTGTTGTTTTTAAATCTACGGTTACTAACAAAGAATTCCTATAAATGTCTATGTAAAATTACTTCATCATAATAACATTAAACCATTTTACAGTGTCAGTAAACCAGCATTTAGCATTAGCTCAACTTGGCCCCTCAAGCTTCCATGGTTCCATGCCTTTTGTCCAAATATGGTCACTTAAGGCTCCTAAAAGCCAACATGGTGAAGGACTAATTGCAAACTGCTGGCTTCAAAACAATAGATAATATTTACATCCGTCTACTGTGTGAGCAGTGATGGTCCGTCCCAGGTGCCTCTGAGTCCAGATAAGTCCACCATATCTTGTGACACAGTTAAGTCATCGCTCAGTAAAGTTTCAACTGGCATTTGTAGCTATAACTCCATGCTGTCGATAAAGGTCCAGTAATCCAGAGCCCACATGGTTATATCAGATGGAGATGATGAATGGCAGTTCTTGATGTGGCTTCGGCTGAGGTCAGGTCATGGTGTTCGGCTTAGTCGTGTGTCCTTTCCATGAAGTACGCTCAGATTCACAGAATGTTTTAGTTCTGCTCTGTACCATAGAGGCTGGAATATCCTAATCATTCCCATTCCTGCCTTTTTATTTATTTATTTATTTGGGAGGCATTGTTGTTAAACATTTTAGATGAGATAACAAAGGATACATGAGGTGAAATGAGATAAGATGAGATAAAATGAGATAACATAAGAAAGGATAAAATAAGATAAGAAAGGATAAGATTAGATAAAATAAAATAAGATAAGAAAGGATAAGATAAGATAAGATAAGATAAGATAAGATGAGATGAGATGAGATAAGAAGGGATAAATTAAGTTAAGATAAGATAAGGATAAGTTAAGTTAAGAAAGGATAAGATAAGATAAGAAAGGATAAGATAAGATAAGATAAGAAAGGATAAGATAAGATAAGATAAGATAAGATGTTATATATCCCATGATGAGGAAATTTAACAGCAGCATACAACAAGCAAGTGCAGAGAAAAAGACAGGTAGAAAAAAGGAACACAAACAAATGATAATGAAAATCCAAAGAAAAAAAATAAGAAATTTGGTATTTATATAAATATTTATATAAATTAAGAACTAGAATAAAAAATTATATTGTTGACATATTTACACCATCATGGCTGCATATGCACATGTTTCACATTTCAATTATTTTCTTTCACATTTGTTAATAAACCTTGGACTAAACCTTCCCTGGATGCAGCTTTTAGTCTAAAACACAATTACCTTTTACTTAGTTGGTAAGTAAAGCTCTCTGAGTCATAAATGGCACTAAACTCCTTTCCCCCTTTTTTCTTGAACATATTGCAGCTTGAATGTGGGGAATAGATTCCTATTTACAAACTAAATGAACCCGACCAGACCTGAAGGTTGAACTCATACTGTCTTTAACATCACTGTTTTCTGGTGTGCATTTTACATAATCCGATCCTATTTTGATAAATATGCCAAAAAACATACTTACTTTCCTTCCAGGAACGATCTCTGATGTAATGAGGCTGAAAATTACGAAATTATCGGAAACAAGTGATTATTTGTTATTGAAAGATAAAAATCCTCTTCCGGCCCAGTTTCACTGTTAAAGGTTCAGTTCCTAAAATCCCTTCTCTGCTGCGTCATCCTGATCTTACATATGTAGATAAGCCATATTAATGCTAATGTGATCTGATAACCGTAAACTACATAAGAGAAGCCAACAAAAAATCAATATGGTTACATGCTGCATAGACGCTGAATCGTTCATCTAGTCTCAGATAAACCACATTTATTTGTGGTATTTTAGCTCAGTGGGTTGAACATTAAAATTCAGTGGGTGAATTTAACATTTAGATGCAGAAACACAGAGGAACATACAGAAAAAGAGCCAAGGTGTAATTAGAGCGTTGTATAATGGTGGTGGTGATGCCAGCCAGGCGTCAGGGCCGAGTTGGCCTGAGGCTGTGGTCGTACCCACAGTCCAGTCTGTCAAAGTAATTCACACTGACCCCTTTAATTACTATAATAAACCATCGGATTAACACCAAACACAGTCTTTATTCAAGCTCAGCCACGGGGGTCAATAAAAGAAGACTTCCTGCCCTCTCACATCGGTCCCTGGGTGTTACTCAGAGGAGAATTACACCGCCGGGCCCCCGTTGGATTATATGGGATTACAGCAGTTTGACTTTTGGGTTGAAAAACAGATAAATATTTAGAAATAACAGTGAAACTCTTTATTGCTTTCATCATTATCAGGCAAACTGAGAGCCTCTCCTCTGTCACCGTCTGTTAGAAAGGTGTCCAACCTTGGATTTATAATGAAATGGAAATGAAAAAGATATATTACAGCCAAGGATTAAAATTAGGCTCCATCTCCATCCTTCAGTGTTGTGGGATTGTGGTTGCCCGTTGATATTTCTGTCCATCTCCATTGCTTTAAGGGCAATCCTCTGAGGAGGTTTTACATAAGCCCCTCATATGTACAGTATTTGCATGTGCGTTTATACTCATTCCCAGCTGGTCAACAGCTCAAGACTGATGTAACGCTGAGAGCTGATGGACGGGAATGTGGCGTCGTTATCTGTGTGTAATGACACACAAACACACACACATTAGCTTTTCATGCATTTAAGGGATTTAACATGGATTGACACGGTGGAGCCTTATACTGACCTGAACCAAACAACAACAGGGACTGAACTTAAACCTAACCCTGACCTTAAAGGTTAATTATGTAACACTCACATGTCATTGGTGTCTGTTTTGTGCTCGGAGTCGTACCATGCTGAACAGGATCAACCTTTGTTACCTGTGACACTGGAACAGGTTAAAGGTCTGCTTTACATTCATTCTGGACCCTGACAGTGTGTGTGGACACGCACACTAATATTACACCGGTTCAGTTTGTTTGTTTTGTTTGTTAACAAGCAGACCTATTAGTTGAATTCACACCTCATTTGGTTTATATATTGCCAGTGAACCAGAACAGATCTGATTACATTTTGGGAAAAGTAGGTCAGAGATAATATTTTCTAGGAATTTTTTACATGTTTTTTTCCCCCATTACTTATAATGGGTGAAATTTCACATGTCTGTAGCAGCTAAACTGCTGCTTGAATTCAGACCAAATTGGGTTTATAGATTGCCAGTGACTCAAAATAGAAGCGGTTAACCTTTGATAAAAGTAGTTTCAAATGTCTATAAAACAGTGTTTTTCAACCTTAGGGTCAGGACCCCATGTCAGGTTGCTTGAAATTCAAATAGGGTTGAAATTTCTAGTACTTGATAATTTACTAATAAAAAATATATGGTGACAATATATGGTTGACAGAGACAATCCCAATCCATAAAAGACATAACAAACTGTAAAGATGAAACCGAAGCACTGTAGTTCAGTTCTGTCAAATGTTAATTATGGATGATTTAAAATACTGCAGCTCTTTCATAATTCATAGTGTGAGTTATTGTTTTTAGGTATTAATTATCAGCTTTATAAATCCAAGTTCGACTGACTGTACATATGACCAAGGAAAATCAAATTCTCACGTTGTGCAGTAACATGCACCAGGCTTTTCTGCCTCCATCCTAAAATTAATGTTTATTTGTAATATAGTAGCCTCACAACAAGAAGGCCCTGGGTTCGATTCCAACACCAGTCGCTGGTTGGACCTTTCTGTGTGGAGTTTGCATGTTCTCCCTGTGCCACCCACCGTCCAAAGACACGCACTGATAGATTAATCAGTTAATCTAAATTATCCATGGGTGTGAATGTGACAGTGATTGTTTGTCTTTATATGTTCAGCCCTGTGATGAACTGGTGACGTGTCCAGAGTGTACCCCGCTCCAGTGACCCCGTGACCCTAGTGAGGATAAAGCTGGTTCAGAAATGAATGAATTAATGCAACATAATATAGCAAGGTATTACATAATCAAAAACAAACCAATTTTAACCAAAAAAAAAAAAAAAAAGTGTGACGTTAAAATTGGGTCACGAGCCAAAAAGGTTGGGAGCCACTAATTTAGATATTCATGAAAAGGTAGAACTAATCCAAAGATTACTACATCAAAGCAGAGAAAACTGTAGAAAAAGTGAGTTTATCTACAAAATACATCATTAACTGAAGATAAATCAAGTGTCTACATCCACTGTTTCAGTTTATTTCAGACACAAACATAATACAAAACATAGGGGAAAATAATAATACTTATTAAGCAAGATAAACAAAAATGGGATCATAAAAAAAAGAATAATTATTGTGCATGAAAGGGATCTATTGATCTGAAAGGGATTTTACTGGTGAATAAATGTACACTGTCATGTAACGTAATCACCGTCCAGCCTCTGAACGTCCAGATGGGTGATATGTGATAACAATATAAAGATGACAAACTCTATTTTACACCAATTATTTACATGTATTGATAGAATTAGTGAATCAACAGGTTTTAAACATTTTACATCAGCAGATGCTTTTGGTCTCCAGTGGACGTTTGGGTCTTTTTGGGTTAATCTCAACCTAATTTTTTACATAAAAGGTAAATGAATAAGGACAATTAAGCTTGTTAAGTCTACCGGTGACTAATTCCTACTATTAGATGTAGGAATATTCATTTGACGACTGGATAGTGGTTAACACCGCAGACTTTGGTGCGGAAAGTTGCCAGTTTGAATCCCAGGTGGGCCCTTGGGCAAGGCCCTTTACCCTATACGTGCCTATATACCTTGTAAGTCAGCCAAATGTAATGTAGTTACTTTTATTTTAGGCTTAAGTGGTGCAGCACACAAACAAATTCTTATTTAACAGCAGAATACAGAAGACATGTTCAGTTTGTTTGCACACAAGACGTGCACTAAAAAAAAAATAGAGCTGGAGATAGAAAGATAATTCAATTTTTAATAACAAACTCCATTCAACGTTCTCTTGTAACATGAATCAGATGAGCTCTTATCATGACATGAATAGTCTTTTGTACTATCTACTTAGTCGTAGCCTCATTTATCTGCAAAACTCAAAGTCGTTGGCATGAGCCTCCACGGCCGCAGGAGGACTTCTCTGTTTACATTTACTCATCTCTAAAAATATGGAGGGAAAAGTCTGACTCATCTGGAACAGACGCAAATTAGTCAAGTGACCACGTCCATGTTCGCAGATCACCCTCATCCTCAGGCGTCTCTGTCACGTTTCTGTGTGTCCATCACGTGCTGCCAAAAACCAATATGGCGCTTGTGCTTTCCACCAAAAATCAGATCAGATCAGATTTGCGAGCTGTAAACAGGCTGTAATTAACACACCATGCGATTTTCCTTCTGCTCCACAAATCCTCTGTTCTAGAAAACACGCTGTGACTAATGAGGACCTACTTTTGCTTTTGTTTGAGAAATAAGTCTTTGACCCTGACAGTTTTCATCTGGATTCTAGATCAGCTTCAACTAGAAAACAATAGTCACATGTTTTCATTAATATTTCAGCACCATCTTGGTTTCATAATTATCCCTAAAACCCTCTGGTACACTGGCTTCAGACCTTCCCTTGACTGAAGCGTGAGACGTGAGCGGCTACAGCTTCCTCTTTTCAGGCCGGTCATATGCAGCAGACAGGGGTGGAGGTACAGGCTGCTCCAAGGAGTCCATGAAAGGCTGTGGGTCATGGATGACCTTCTCAAAGACTAACTGGATCAGCCACCACTTTTCATTTCGAACAGATTTGTCCCCACGACTTTAAAATAGTAGAAAAAAGTGTTCATGCACCTTGGCGCTTTCGGCACAGAACCAGGGATGCTAATCTGGAAAGCCCTTCTCCCGTCAACACCAAGTTTGGAAAATCACGTGACATGACACGACAACATGATTCGAGGGTAGCGCTAGCAGCAGCTGCTACTGAAACAGCAAGGTACAAAGGCTCCTCGTGTGTTCAAGTGTTGTTTAAACAAGATCGTGCCACATTTCTTCCTCTGTACAAGGTTGGCTGACAATCATGGGTTCTGCTGGATATGCAGCTACATGTGTTCTTAGATAAAATATCCTGCTGTTAAACTGGCGACATTCAAAATTGATCCACTAACATTGATGTACTTCTCTACAGAGGGGCAGTCGTAGCTGTCACTTGAGGACTTCCTCATTTTTGCTACTGGGGCAGACCATGTGCCAAATTTGGGGTTCCCAAATGACCCCTCCATCGATTTTTTTGAGCGGGAACCTGGAGTGAGAAGGATGCCCTATGCCTCCATGTGAAGTCAGACCGTCTTCCTCCCTAGAGGTGTGGATGAAGAGGAAGAGCTTGCAAAACTTCTGACAGAGGCAGTGATGGGGTCACTGAACTCGTGGTTAAATAAATGTTCCAGGTAATGCAGACACTTGGCGTACAGGTAGTTTGTGAGCTGGTGTTGGGGGTTCCTCAGCAGGAGTGTCAAAGTGGTGGTTCCATACTGTGTGGTGCTGCAGATACGGAGGGTGTTTCCTGGGACCCTGGGCAGTACACTGGCTTCAGACCTCCCCTTGACTGAAGTGTGACACGTGTGCGGCTACAGCTTCCTCTTTTCAGGCCGGTCATATGCAGCAGACGGGTGGAGGTACAGGGATCTGCTCCAAGGAGTCCATCAAAGGATGTGGGGGTCATGGATGACCTTCTCAAAGACTAACTGGATCAGCCTGTGGGCGGAGCCTATTGTGTTCAATAAAGAATCTGTTAATTTTGTACTGTAAGACTTTGCACATTTGTAATTATGTTGTAAACTAAGTTAAATTTTATATAAACATGTAAACTTACCAATTGTTGCCTCAGTCTTAACTCGCTTCACTGTGGGAAACTTACTGGTGTCGGTTGAGGTGCATTAATCGTTGGCACAGATCCTGGGTTTAGTCTCAATTACTTAGCAAACCCAGCTTTATACATGGTTGGAGGAACATCCTGTGGCTAAATGGCTAGTGCAAATCACCAAGCTGGAACTGAAGTTCTGCGGAATGTCCCCGTAGACACATAATAACCATTCCCGCTGGCAGTTGGGTTCTAGGGGAAGTTTGAACGCATATTCTGCTTCCACAGTATATCCCAGAAAGTCTCCGCTGGATCCATCTTTTGGGTCGGTTTAATTCTGTTATGGTTTGAATAACATGGATCTAAATGCAGAGTTCCTGGAATAACGAAAGCTCTTTATTGAGCAGCAACACAAAGGAAATCATGGGGGGAAAATGGAAAATAAACTGAGGAAGGAGTGCGCTTATATAGTGGGAGGTGAAACAGGGACAGGTGTGCGGGGACACACCTGGACAGGAGGAGAAACAGGTGAGGTGAATAAACATAATTAAGACGTGACACAACAGTGTAGTTGTGCATCAAGATAAAAGTATATGAATAGATGTGTTCAAAAATGTTGCTCACACTTCATTTTGCTCCACTCGTACCTCGTATATTATATTATTTATTATATTATTTATATTATAATATTTCCTCCTATTCATTTTTGGTGACGTATGGTGAACAATTCCATCCAGAAACAAGATGCAGTACCA
Source organism: Maxillicosta whitleyi (assembly GCA_029822895.1). Classification (NCBI taxonomy): domain Eukaryota; kingdom Metazoa; phylum Chordata; class Actinopteri; order Perciformes; family Neosebastidae; genus Maxillicosta; species Maxillicosta whitleyi. Next base: position 10,554 of record JAPSES010027484.1, read on the forward strand.
AAGTGTGATGGTAATAACAGTTGGTTCCTACAATGGGAAACCATTACAACCCACAAACACAAGAGGTAACGGCTGAGGTAGATTGGAACAGAAGATTTATGTGTGTGTGTGTGTGTCTACAAAACATAAAATTCTGACAACAAAGTAAAGTAGTATTATAGAGTTATATTTTGAAGATCAATGATTTGGAACAATGCAGAAAATGCACAGCTGATGTCATCCTAACCCTTCACGATCTTTCACTTTATTACAAAAAATCTGAATCACTGATCATCAAACTCAAATTTTTGAGTAAATATTGAACATTTTATTAATCATTTTATGTTGTTGCCCTGGAGAGGCAGTGGATGTTATTTTTGGTTTGGTTTGTTTCTTTGATGGTTGACACTTTAGCAGCCAAACTATTGGTTGAATTCATACCAAATGAAGTTTATAGACTGACAGTGACCCAGAATAGATGAGGTTAGATTTTTGGAATGGTAGAAGTTAAAACATTTTTATGAAGTTTTTAGATCTTATTTTATAATGGGCGAAATTTCCGATGTGTATGAAAAAATCAATTTGTATTCAATTTACTTCAAACTTGGCACATATTTAGAGGCACTTGATATGTTGACATCAGTACATGCATAGACATGATGACATCAGCTGGATTGATGCCAAAATAAGATAGAATACATGTGAGAGGCGGGGTTTGTTGTCCCTGCCACCACTTGTTTTATTACATTTTATTTTATTCAATTAAACTCATTGATAGTGGTGCTTGTGCTGATACAAATACTCTATAAAAGGAACTATCTGTGCTGGTCATCTGTGCCTGCCTCTAGTTATAATCAGAGTGATGATTAGTAAGAGTATATTAACAGTTTTCAACTTTTCAGTTCTAATTATGTTTCCTGGGGATCCTCAGGTCACCTTCACAGAACAATGCTTCTTCTTGAGACCTGATTAAATGCACAGCTTTTCTGCCAACACTTCTATATTAAAATAATCTCCTCATTAACTTTTCTCTCAAATGTCAGTTTCTACTTACAGGCTAAATTGCATTTACAATGAAGGACATACTTATTTATTTTAAAGAGTAAATAAAGTCAACGGTACATTTATCTGTAAAAGTGCAGCATCTCAGAAGTTGAAACCACATGTCTCTTTAGTTTTTTTCATCCTCATGCAAATTCATAATATAAATAGCGTGGGCCAGGTCTATTTCCATGGGAGTTCCTTGTATTGAGCTCTAAAACATGTGTGTTTATGTAAGTGAAGGTTACAGACCGACTAATGTCGTCAACAGGTGCAGGTTTACAGTAGATGAGTGTACATTTCCAAAGTTGAATAGATCATCATGTTTTATTTGCATGTATTTCCCTCCTGTCTGAAAAGATAAGATGTTCACTGCCACGGGGTATTTGCATTATCTGGGGCTGAGCGGGACTGATTTCACCTGGTGTACTTTTAGAATCACTCACAGCCTGAAGATTTTAGTGGTATGAAATTATTGTGTAAAACATGACACTTAACAACATATCAGAGTCTGACACTTTACTTATGACTGACAGGAAACATTGCACAGTAGATGCTGAATATACCAGCAAGTTCAACACTCTGTGAAAAGACCAGAGGCTGGAGGGGTGCTGTGTGGTGTTTGCTTGTCCTCACCTCTGTGTTAGCTCAGAGCTCTGTGGTCATTATGTAACCACAGGAACAAATATCTCTTTATCAGAGAGCAGATGAGCAGCCTCTCAACCATCCTCCTCTTCTACTATGTACAGTATGTGTGTGTGTACGTGTGTCTGTGTGTGCGTGCTGCTGAATACAATAGGTGATAGAAGAAATTTAGGCCAAAGTGTTTGTTTCGACTGATGAGATGTACAGATGGCTGAAGACTCCAATCACACGTCATGTCTTCAGTATGGGTCAGTGGCTAATTGTGCCACCATTGCTGAGAGCTGCTAACCACCACTGATAAAAGCATCTCACTGATTGAAATGTTGTATCAGTCTATAATGTTTATATCTCTATTCTATGAATATGTTTTTTGTACTTTCCCCTGCTAAAAGTCAACTTTAAAGTCTTTTATGTTAACAAAACTATTATGAACATGGTTTGGCAAATGGAACAATGCTGAGCCCTAGTGGTCAAGCACAAAATGACCACTAGGAAAAGCTGAAAAATGATTTGCTATAGTGGTGTTTGGTTTGTGGGTTTGTGTGGCAGCAAGATGGACTGAGGTGACCAGACAAAGTGACAGAAAACCAAAAGTATTCAAATATAACAGGAAATGGGAAACAGTGTCACTGAGTCTCTGCAACCACACTGTTATTATAAATGATTGGTTTTGTTTTTCATAGGTGACCAAAACGAGTGGGTTTGCACATGGGTGTATAGTTTTAGATTATATATTAGGGGATTACGCCCCCTTCAGTATTTAGTAATTATGCACTTAACCCCCC
>JAPSES010027531.1:0-13000 GCA_029822895.1 Maxillicosta whitleyi
TTTCTTATCTGAATTCATGATATGTAGCCTATGTTTTGTTCTTTCCCTGTAACTACCTGAGTTTCAAGAAGTGTAACCCCCCCCCCCACACACACACACTTTTAGTTTTGTTTTTGTTTCTTTGTTTATTTGTTTGTCCTTTATACATTATGTATTGCGGTTTGGTGTGTAACAACGGTTTCTATGTGAAAGCAATGAAAATATATTAACAAAAAAAAAAAAAAAATGCACACTTTAATTAAAAAGAAGAATAAAAAAGAAGCTAAATCTCACTCCTTCTGGGATGATCTCTGGACCTCTTTGTATAACTCGCCTCCAAACCTTCTGACCGTGTGTTTTTTCAGGTACATTTCAGTCTGGATGAGGAACTGACCGGTCTGGAGGCTGCGGGGGAGCAGGATGCGTCACTTCGCGTTCCCAGGGATCACCCCTTCACCATGCACCCGGTGGGAGGACAGAGCATGGCCGTCTTCAGCCAGAGCGACACAGGTCGGTCTCCACCTCCGCCGCAAACCCACTCCCTCTTTGGTCCTGGATTATATAAATAATAAGGCCTGGGGGGTTTGGGCTCAAACAGACGCTGTAGGACGATGTAGGAGTGGGCAATGTGACACCAACACCCGGTCTGTCGGACGTTCACAGCCTCGCATTGCACTGAATAATGCAGATAAGACCAGTTCACGTTCGATTATTTCTGGTTCCGAATGTCGCATAATAACAACAACAGGCCGATAAAGGGGCAACATGTAGTATTTGTGTGTTAACCCAGACAGATCTGGTGCTACTTTCATTTTCCTCACAGTTAGCGAAACAGTTAACTTTAAAAAAAAATATATATATATATTTTACACATCGTGGTGAGCGGTGATCTCAAGAGTGATGGATGACAACATCTTGCTTCAGGAATGAGCTTTTATTTTGACAGCCATCGCATGGACAGGAATTCAAGTACACGTAACACAGACCCCAGGAACTGGAGCCACGGCGGCACATGTCAGCCCGGCCCACGGTTCCTTCCCACAGACACAATAAATAATAATAACAAGACGATTACATTAATAACACATAACAACTTAAACCGAATAACCTAAAAACATGACTCTAACATAAACCCCCAGCATGCCTTGCAGGAGCTGCTGTATAGCAACGACACCTGGGTTGTTTTAATATGTTCGTTATTTAATGAATTTGTAAATGAACTACCCACTTCCTCTGTCTGCTATAGCAGCGTTTCCTAACCAGTGTGCCGTGGAAAATGGTCCAATTTGACCTGATTGGTTCTGTAAGCCCACAGTCTGATCCAGATCCATAAACTGCACACACCAGTGATCCAGTCTGTAACAACAGTCTGCTGCTTCTGTTTGAGAATAAAAATAACAGTGAACTGGTTCTGATGTGGTGGTTCTGTTGATTCTGTCAAGGCCCAGGTGATCCCTTGGGAAAGGTTCTTTATGCTATACAATAATAGCCACAAGGGGGCGCAAGCCTCATTGTGCCGGTCCCAAGCCCATTTGTGTCAGGAAGGGCATCTGTAAAAACCTCTGCCAAATAAACATGCAAAGGTGATCGCTGTGGCGACGCCGAAAGGGAAAAAACTGAAAGAAAACATCATCCCTAATGCAGATTTCCTTCTACATCCAGTATTATCCACAGTGTCCACAGGTTGGACAACGCCAACTCTATTTGCCTCAGCATTTGGACCAGTTTATAGTAGTTTTTTGGACATTTATTCCTATCTGGAGATAGAACCTTGTTGTTAAAAACTGAGGAAGTAAAATAAATAAATAAATAAATCTTGTCATTTCAGACCAGGCAACATTTATTCTGACAAAAAACTGCCTAAAACCAGATGATATTCAGTATAAAACAGTTCAAGACCAGAAACAACAGCTCTACCAGAATTAAATGTCAAAATATTTTGGATTGAGATAAAAACCCTGACAGAAGAGAATTAAGGAATCACTTGTCAGGACTTGGCCTTCTTCATCAGTCTGAAGGAGACTCTCATATTTAGACTTTTTTTTTTTTATTTCTTTTTTGGAAAGCTGTTGTTGATATATTATACATTGATTGCACTGTATAATTCATGAGTATACTCAGACTGGCTTCTGATTTATGGAGGGCATTTTCTGCCAGGTGTGATGTGTCATATTGAGTTGAGCTGAGCCAGAGGGATCTGCATCAGATCCAAAGCATCGAGTAAAAATAACTGCGATGGTATAGATGAGAAACAATGATTAGGCTCAGACTGTTGACGGGATTATTCTGTCTTAAGTACATTTTTAGGCAAAAGATAAATAACAATAGGCTGTTTGGTTTTTTTTACTGCTTTGAAGTTGATACAGATCGAGCAGATGTCAAATGTTAATTTGATTTTGGTTAAAATTATAAATAAATTAGAGTAGTCGGAGCATTTATATGAAGAACATCTAAAGCAATTTGGTACCTTCCCAGGGTGCATCTGTTCAGTCACAATGAGATTACAGGATCTAACAGCGCTTCTTAAATACTGATAATGATGCACGTAATTGAGTGGTTTGAGTTTTGGCAAATAAATAAAATCAGCTAAATGAGATTGAGTTACTTTGATTAGATCAGCAAATCAGAAGAAACGCACAAGAAAGAAACATTTGTAATGCTCTGACCAGAGTGTGTTCTGCTGTTTCTGTTGGTGGATTCAGGAGGTTAAACAGCGTCACGGACGTCAAACTCATTTAATTCAGAGGCTGCACACTGTCCAATATCACCTCAAACCAGTAAAATAAGAGTATGTTAACTTACGAACACATAAACTTCAATATTCTCTCCGTTTTAATGCAAGAAAAGTAAAATTCCAGTATGAAAGTGTTAGGATTTACAACTGATTCTTTCACGGGAAAAAATGTGAATAAAGAACATCCATAAACAACCTGAAATTTTGAAAATTAAGTGCAATTTTAACAGTATTACACCACAGTTTATCATTTACACATGTGCGTTACAACTTACAGTTTTTATAGTTTTTACCCTCAGCCCACACCACAGGGTAGGGTCTGTTTTTAATGTGTTTATTTCAGATGTGAACGTCAAAGCAGAAGAAAAAAAAATAAACACAAAAAAACATAAGAAATAATGCAGTGAGAAGACAGTGAGAAGAAGCTAATCTAATCTAATCTATCAGTCTAATCTGGTCTAGTCTAATTTAATCTAATCTAGTGTAGTCTATTCTAATCCAATATAGTCTAGTCTAATATCATCTAATCTAGTCTAATTTAATCAAATCTAGTGTAGTCTAGTCTAATCTAGTCTAGTCTATTGTAGTCTAATATAGTCTAGTCTAATCTAATCTAGTGTAGTCTATGCTAATCCAATGAAGTCTAGTATAATGTAATCTAGTCTAATTAGTCTAATCTAATCTAGTGTAGTCTAGTCTAATCTAGTCTAGTCTATTATCTAATATAGTCTAGTCTAATATCATCTAATTTAGTCTAGTCTAATTTAATCTAATCTAGTGTAGTCTAATCTAATCCAATATTGTCTAGTATAATCTAGTCTAGTCTAATATAATCTAATCTAGTGTAGTCTAGTCTAGTCAAATCTAGTCTATTGTAGTCTAATATAGTATAGTCTAATCTGTCCAGTCTAGTCTAGTCTAATCTATTCTATTGTAGTCTAATCTAGTCTAGTCTAATATATCTAATGTAGTCTAATATATTCTAGTCTAATCTAGTCTATTGTAGTCTAATATAGTATAATCTAATCTAGTCTATTGTAGTCTAATCTAGTCTAATCTATCTAATGTAGTCTAATATATTCTAGTCTATTATAGTCTAATCTAGTCTAGTCTAATCTATCTAATCTAGTCTAAAATAGTCTAGTCTAATCTAGTCTATTGTAGTCTAGTCTAATCTATCTAATCTAGTCTAGTCTAGTCTAATCTAGTCTATTGTAGTCTAATCTAGTCTACTCTAATCTAGTCTAGCCTAGTCTAGTCTAGTCTAGTCTAGTCTAATCTAGTCTATTGTAGTCTAATCTAGTCTACTCTAATCTAGTCTAGTCTAGTGTACAGACGACAGTGAATCCCCCTTTAGTCCCGTGCATCTGGACGCGTGCCTGTTACCTTTAACCTTTGAACTTTCTGATCGGACTGTCCGTGTCCTCTGTGTCATTTCTGCTGGACTGGATCCTTTGAGGGCGGGGCTTAGGTCCCTGCGCCGTATGATTGACAACCCTAATCTTTACAAGGCCTGTCTTTGTAAACAGAACCAGTCTTTCATAACTACTTCCTATGGGTGTAAACTTTGTCAAATGTGAGATGAAGACGTCGATGTCAGTGTCATGAACCCACTCATCTAGAACCGTGTTTCAGATGAGACGCTGAGGAAATGACCCAGGGACGCAGGAAGTCATGAAATTAACGTCCCATTAAGCAGCTGAGGACACGAGCAGACCAACATGGAGCGCCACAATTAGATTATTTGTGTTTGCAGAGCAGGATGCACATCATGACCTGGTGTGTGGAAGTATTATGGGATAGGAATGTTTGTATTTACTGTCGCAGTCACCAGTGTCGGTAGAATGCAGTGTTGTACAAATACTTCACTACTGTACTTAAGTACCTTTTGGGAGACTTTGTACACAACTTTCACTTTTACTTCACTATATTTCTGAACTTAATTGAGTACTTTTACTCCATTACATTTTCAATGTTCCGTGTCGTTACTCGTTACAAAAAGAGAAAAGACAGAATGCATGCATTTTTGTGTATTTTTCAACTCATTACAAATATCTGTCGCTGTTTAGGCCTCGACCCTTTCCTGCGTTTTTGCAGCGAATACACTGTGCGTTACCTTCAACTTCATTAGAACATTAATGTGTTTGGTTTGAAAGTTGAACAGGACCAACTTTATACAAGAATTCCATCATTTCATGTGGCTGCGCTGGTATTCTGTAATAAATCATAGGTGTTTCACTTTGTTCCAGCTCGTAAACAGTGACATTGTTGATTGATCGCCTACATTGAGCACATTTTTTATGTGGGTGTATTGATGGAACCTGGGTGTAGAACCTCGTATGTGGCTTCCTGTTCTGTTCCCACAGTGTTACACAGCTGCACGGTGAGTGTGTCCCACTAAGTTTGTTCAGTAAAGTTTTCTCACCTCTTATAAAATGTCCTGGGGTTCTCATCAAGGTTTCCCCTTTCATGTAGGCTGTGATGCTTTTTTGTTGCTGACTAGAAACGGTGCATTTTTTTCATCATTTTCTACCATCATTACTACAATGTTAATCATTTCTAGATGAAGGGCAAGATCGAGTGAAAGTCAACGTCACTGTCAAAAATTAAAGTTTGACCTAATGTTTCTCAAATAAGCTAATTTTTTATTTTTTTTCCCCCCAGCTTACTGTAATTTACGGAACTGTTTACAAAACTTCCCTATCACCTGTAAGAAAAAAAAAATATATAACTGATTAAGTAAAGTTATACTTCTGACATATTTATATATAAATACACTATTAGCTTTAACCCTCTAACACCAAATGTATCATATTTGATACATGAGTTTGATCAATGTGGTATTTTTTTCCCTGAAAAACTGAAACCTGAAAGACTTTTTCACTAAAATATATCATTAACTGAACACAAACCTAGTGTTTTCATCCACTGTCATTGTTCCAACTCCATGGGATTTACTGGTGAATCAATGTTGTAGAAGATGACGGTGTTTCCATGGTAACTACAGAGCCTCTAAACATTCAAATGAGTCATATCTGATGACAATGAAAAGATGAAAAACTGTATTTTGCACCAATATTTACATGAATTGAGAGGTTTTTTTGTTTTTTTGTTTTTTATCAGTGGGAATTAAACATTTACATCAGTAGATAGTTTTGGTCACTGGCGGACATTTAGGTCAGACAGTTTTGTATTTTTTACGTACTTATTTCTTTAATTTTGTTCATTTTTATGGCACTTATTTATACTTTTTAAACGTGTTAATTTGTTTGCACAGAGCTTTTAAACCATCGCTCCAGACTCTCCAGTCATGGGTGGATGTTGTTCAGAAAATCCAAACATGTTTTATTGATGTTCTGTTATCAATAAAAAGACCTTTGAACAAACACATACATGTTTTTACACTAGTATAACTCCAAAGCGTTTACGTAAACCAGACTAGAATCCACACCTGATGGACTCACGATAATTCTGCATTATTATTTTTTCAGCAGCAAAATAACATGTTACAAATGTAATTGATGGGGACTAAACTGAATACTTTAGTGCTGACAGACAGAAAGGAATCACTATCATCAAAGTGGAATAAACTCATCAGCCCAGCAACAACTTATGCTAATGGTACTGATGCGACAAACCCACAGGATCATGTAAAATATCACAATTATACTAGAGTTTAATGCACATTATCTGAGAAACTTTTACAACAGTGTATGATCTGATGAAAAGTAGATCCTATGACAAATTAACATCGACACTGTGAGATCACACAGACCTCAGAGGGACAGAACAGCCTCGAAATTAGATTTTGCAGGCGACAAATGAAAGTCCCACACCTGATTCGTTGATATTTCATTGAAACATTTAACCCATAAAAACCCAGTGCTTCTTCTGTGGTAGTTCCCAAATGATTTTTTCTCTCTATTTAATCATTCTTAATTGATTTATCACCGTTTACTAGAATATTATACTCTGTATATTGTGTTTTTTAAGTGTGTTTTTTCCTATATTTAATTTCTAATCGTGTAGATTTTCAGAAAAGTTCAGATTAAAGTTATGTTTTATTATAACAGGAATAGAATAAATGGGTGGAAAAGTGACTTTTTCAACCAAATTTAACATTATTTGAACATAAAACAAGCATCTCCATCCACTGCCAATGATCAAACTCCAGGAATCGAACCTGCTACCCAGTTGATAGATAGGATTTGTGATGTATATTATTGAATATGTATGAACACTGCTGTTATTATGAAGCCATGATTGATCACATGTTGGACCAAAGTGGACCTCAGGCCACGTCATGGATCTTCATGTTTTCAGTTTTAAGACCCAGAGCTACTTCTGTGGCAGTTCCCAAATGATTTATTTTCCCTCTATTTAACCTTTTTTGACTAATTTATCACCAGTTTTTCGATCATATTTCACATTTTCCCCAGGAAATTCTATATTTTCCTATATTTAATTTAGACATTCATGAAAACACAGAGTAAATTCAAATGTCTTTTGTATCAAAACAACGAAAAATGAAGAAAAAGTGACCCGTTCTGCAAATATATCAATAACAGAATGTAAAACCAAGCAATTGAAATGATTTATCACCATTTATTATAAAATTACCTTCTCATTTGCATTTTTCCCCAAGTGAAAAACATAATTTTCCTTAATTTTAATTCACCAAAGTGAATTCTATCAGAAACTGAAAAAAGTGGGGTTTTTTTTCCAGCTAACATATCAATAACAGAATGTAAAACCAAGCATCTCCATCCCCTGTCATTGATCCAACTCCATGGGTTTTTCTGCGGAATCAATGTTGTTGAAGATGACTGTGTTTCCATGGTAACTACAGAGCCTCTGAACGTCCAAATGGATCATATCTGATGACCATGAGAAGATAACAAACTGCATTTTACACCAATTATTTACATGTATTGATAGAATTAATGGATCAACAGGTATTAAACAGTTTATATCGGTAGATGGTTTTGGTCACCAGTGGTTTGTTTTGGTTCTTTATGGGTTAATGACGTAGAATGACGCATTCCACTGTATCAGGATGAAAGTGGGGGGAAAAAAAATTTAAAACAGAAAGTGGCATGTTGAGATGTTTGCATCCTTTTTTCTGTATTTTTTTTCTGTATATTTACCCATTTATATGCATATTATCACTAGAATTGATGTATTTAAGGACCATTAAATCGGTCTGTTTACAGCTTAAAACATGTTATTGTCAGGCAGGTGGATATAAAGAGGCTTTTCAGAAAAACAAAGAAGGGGATGCTTTCAGATTCTCATATGAGCCTGAACTCTACCTTTAAAGTCTAATGAACATTAAAACAAAGCTTTCTTTTCATCAGGTGGCATGTTACAGCCAGGTTTATTCTATCACCGCCCTCATGCACTTTACATGCACCCACTCTTGAATATGCATTAATACCTCCTACATGTGATAATGGATTTTGCCGCTGTTTTTCTTTTTTTTTTTTTTCCGAACACCAAAAACAGCAACACTCCACAATGGTCAGTACTGAAATTTCCAAGAAAATTGAAAGCAAATATTGATGCGTTGGGTGTTAATGCTCTCAGGTGTTAGAGGGGATCATCAGTGTAATATTTTTGTGTTTGTGAATGTGAAAACTTGGCATCGGGAGATGGACGGATATACAGATGGGTGGGTTTTTCTTCAGGGTGTCAGTCCTACAGATCACTGTCTCAGGTGCCAAAGTTCACTGGAAACAAAAAGTAGGATAATGTCCTTGGAGATGTGGTGGTGCGGAGCCTCTATTTACCTGACCGACGCTCAGCTCCGCCCCCACTCGCCCACTGAAAGGTGTACTGTATGACACTGGGCTCCCACTCACTTTTCCACAGTCTCGCTCTCTTAAACACACACAGCAGCTTTTCAACCTCACTGTACCGGCACGCTCACACATTTGCACTTGTTTGATTTTGCACTTGCACTCTCCGATTCTCACTTTTATTTGCTAAAAACGCATATTTATTACCACCTACACACATTTAACTGCTTCATGACACTTCGGGACAAAGCAATTATTGACTTGCATATCGGAAATGTAAATTTGCCAAATGGAAATACTTCATTTTGCTCTTATCTGGAAGGAGTGTTTTTTTTTTTTTAATTAATTTATTTTCCTTTTGCATAAGCTCTGCTGAAGTTAAACAGCAGTTACTTTGTGTTTTGTGAAAGTAAACAAAGCACAAACTTCTTCCCAATGCTTGTGTCTGTTTGTTAGGAAATATGTAATTCAACCAGCCATACACGCACTAATCCCACTAATCCAAACATTTCACACTGTAGACCACATTCCATCACCTCCGTTATGCAAGTATTGAATGAGCCAACACTATAAAGAGGTTGGTAACGGTGACGGTCACTGATTGATATGTATACAAATGGTGTCTGACATGGCTTTTGTACTGTACGGCTGCTAGCTAAATGTTCCTCTATTATTTCCCCTCTCGTTGTTCTGCTTTGTTCCGGCAAGAACCAGGTATTGATTAAGAGGTTGCCTAGCAACAAGCTTCGTTGCCACAGAAGCTTGCAGAGGAGAACAGAAAGCCAGATGTAATGTACCGCTCTGTTACAGTATGACTTTCCTTCAGCTGCCACTGTGGGAGCCTTTCACTAAAAACTCTTGAATCCTTGAACACTTCGGCACGATGAATAGAAGCACCTCGGCTGCGGCTTTGTGTCGCTTCACTTTCCAAACTTCTTTAAATGAAATGAATTGCTTTGTTGCACAGACTCCCAGATGAGTGTGTGCTGCGTGCCTCTGCCTTCTTTTTATTCTCCAGCTTTGTACTTTCTCTCCCCTCCAGGCATGTTCAGTGAAGCTTATTCAGTGGCTTAAATAACCAAAAATCTGAAGTTGTATTGACTGCTCGGGCAGTTTCCTCCACTTTAGACCCCCCCCCCCCCGTTTGCTGCAGCGGGTGGGAGAATCCAATCAGCCGCTGAGTCAGTCAGTAATGGTGATGGTGTGGACGCTGATGGGGATGTTGCTGTCAGTCGGCCAGGTGAAGACAGTTTGTCCTCTCTGCTGCAGCTGGAAAGACAGCTGCTCCTGAGCACAGCGGCGTCTGAATGGGGTTCGGAGTCGTTGCAGATCGAATGGATGAATCCACACGCCGCATTTATATCTCAGCTTTAATAAAAATCAACACAACAACTATCCGCCCGAGCACACGCCACATTACCATTCAGAAGACTTGAACCAATGAGATTATGAAAGGACAAAGCGCCGAGGCCTCAGCTGTGTGATAAACCCTGTTGTCCTGCTGTGTGATGATATGAATTCCCTGTTGTGTATCTGCGTGCACACTGCGCACTGAGCACGCTGCTGGATCCGATGCAGACGGTCGTAGGTGTTTTTATTGAAGGAGTACTGGCTGGAACAGCTTTGTAGGTTCATTCCAGAAGTGTGGCTCATGAATCGCTGAGGGTTTAAAGAGGATGCCTCTTATGAAGCACAACTTTGTAGTGAGACGACACTTTGAACTGTTGCTTTCAGGTCTGTGTTTGGCTTCATTCATGAGGCCCACGGTGTGAATTCGGTCCAGGCTTCAGTGCTGCTTCTCTCTGCACTGGAAGTTGTGAGCTAATATAACTGTATGTCTGGGCTATTTCTGGCGTGAGCGAGCAGTCGTGGTGTTTTGTTCGTTAAGGCTGTGTTCTGGCTGCTCTAATCCGCCGAGAGGCTGTGGTGTTGGTGCTGTCACAGAGCGCCAGCCTCTCGGGCACGCTCGCTGTCAGACCATGTGAAGCTGTCAGCTCTCTCCTTTTGTGCAGCAGTCTGCTCTCACAGCAGCAGGAACAATTACATGGGGGGGAAAAAAAATACTCTGGAGATTTACTATGACGTTCTTCTAATATCATAGGTACTGTCTGGTGGAGCTGGTGTTACCTGTCAGCCTCTGGGGAGGTAGAAATTAACCCACCGTGTCTGTGTTCCATGCAATTTGTCTAAACCCACTTTTATTATTAGTCTGTGGTTCATTTATTTACCCTAATAGTTCATACACCCTGAATCTGAATCATCCAGGTGCTGCAAAACTATCTTTATATTAATTTAGGCAAAAATTTGTGGATTTTCTACAACCTGTTTTAATTCCTGCTTGATTTGTTACATTTATAACTCATTACATCACAACATTTGTACATATAAGGTTAAGAATTCTGATGAACATTTCTCTGAGTACTAAAAGGAGGGGGTGGGGCCATGTGCATTTAAAGGGCCAGCGCTCAAAACCACCTTTCTGGTGTCATTACTCAGATTTAGTGTTGAAGATGGACCTGTGGAGTTGAATTAATGAAGAATTCAGACCCAAGCAGAGCATTTATAGTTTACGTAGACCACAGGGAAAGGTTTTAAAATGCATAATTCCATTTAAAAAAACAAAAAGCTAAATATCACTCCTTTAAATGTACTGATATTCCCTGGTTGTGGTTCACCCCTTGCCAATGACTCCTGAAAGACACAAAAATGTTCCTCACTGTGACTGTTACGTGTATTATCTATTCATCTCTTCAGATGTTGCTCCTGTGAAGGATCAAGCTTTCTGTTTGAGGGAATGTCAGTGCTCTGTTGTGACGTGAGCCTCCTGGATTTACACATAAAACACTTTTTTAACTTTCATTATCATCACCAGTGCAGCCTCTATCGTCCTTCACCAGAAAACCTGGAATGAGATTGAAATTAATGAAAAACCCACATGTCAGGATAAGAAAAAAAAGAAAAAAAAAAAACCTAGGATAGACACATTCAACACAGTGTTTTTATTTATAGTCAATATAAGACCATTTAGAGCCATGTTTAGTTCCAATGCACTGACACAGGTAACTTTTTCATTTTCCAATTTTGGTCCTATGTTTGGCTCAGAGCAAGAGTATAATGTTTTTGCATTTATCTGAGGTCATCATTAGGTACAACATCCTGGAGAAAAATTTGTCTAAACTTCTCTTATATTATTGGGTCAAAAAGCTGGTAAAGTGCCGGGTACCAAAATAAACCCAGTTTCATAGAAGCACCCATGTGCAATTTTAACAGTATTGTCTCAATTTGGACATCATAGTGGATCTAAATTGGAGTTAAATATTGTGTTTATTTTTCTTAACACATTTCAGGTTGTACATTCTTTGTGACATGGATAATTAGTAAATATAAACCTTTTTTTTTTTTTTTTTTACTGTATTTTACTGGTTCATTCCATTTGGGATTAAATTGGACACTATGTGACACTGAAACTAACATGAGTTTGACACTGTTAACAGTTAAAATCTGTAATTATGGCATTTCTCCCAGATTGGACCCTTCTTCTTAAATTCATGTTTGACACCCCTGGTTTAATTCATTTGCAGTGGAATGTTTACCCTAAAAATTACACGCGTGTTCGATTTGCACAGGACTCAGATCAGATGATTCACAGGTAGCAGCAGCGAAAAGGGGTCGTGATCTTAATCCCACACAAATCGCCCATGTCTGTTATTTGTAACATTAAATGTTTTCGCATAAACTATCCTTACTCCATGTCAGTGAACACAGATGATGACAATAGTCCTGTGTGAAGCAACATCTCTATAATTTGGAGTCATTTGCAACATGTTTTGTCTCCTTTTGTTAATTTTTCCAGCCTATTCACGAGGCTCATGTCATGATATAGCGCAGACATTCACTGAAAAAGCAAAATTAAATCATTCAGAAATGTAAGATCTGAAAAGAAGATGAGCTGGATGACATGATGACGTCAACGGTATGGAGTATTTTTCTGTCTTTCAACATTTTCTGTGTTTGAGTCTGTTCTTGACATCAGAACTGGGCAATAATGTCAGTAAATTTGAGAGAAAAACAGACTTTTATTAAATTATGTAAAGTAATGTTTAGTCATTTCCACCTGCAACCTCTTGTCAGTGCATCATAATGAACGTGGAAACACATTTTGAGGGAATTTAGAATTTGGGACAAACATTCACATGGACTCGAGGATGAACTGAGGTCAAAGGTTATGATCGTTGTGACCTCAGCGGACATGATTTGGAAGTAAATACTGTAACTGAGAGACTGCAGGGATAGATTCTTTTTTTTTTTGTCTGCATTTATTCTCATAGTTTACCACCACAGGAAGGGGTGAAAACTTTTTATGAGTTTGATGCATTTTGAGGGCAGTGTTACACCACAGTGAGTTAGGGCGGGATTAGATAGATAGATAGATAGATAGATAGATAGATAGATAGATAGATAGATAGATAGATAGATAGATAGATAGATA
>JAPSES010027551.1:0-12999 GCA_029822895.1 Maxillicosta whitleyi
ACACACACACACACACACACACACACACACACACACACACACACACATACATACACACACACACACACACACATACATACACACACAGACACATACACACACGGTCTACTGCAGGAGTGTCCAAAGCCAGTCCTCGGCGGCTGGTATCCTACATGTTTCAGATATTTCCCTCTTCATCACAGTTGGTTCAAATCTGATAATGATGTAATGGCGTCCAGGTGTGATGGAGAAGAGAAACATCTAAAAAAAAAAAAAACATACAGGATACAGGCCTTTGAGGACCAGATTTGGACACCCCTGGTCTATTGGAAGGTATTTTTAAGTGATCAGACTTAAAGGTAACACTGTGTGACCCTCCCTTTTCCAGATGATGACTGGCAGGAGGAGCACAAACGCCTGGCTGAACTTGATGAGCGGGACGGGTTGGGGTTAGGAGGAGTGGAGATGGGAGGAGACGCCGATCTGGGAAGAGCAGGAGACCCGTCCTCTGCCCGCTTCTCTTCAACTACTGCTCCTCACCCCCTTCCATCAGCCCTTCCTTCAGTCGGCTTCTCATCGTCCTCTGGCCTACCCCCCCCAGGTCAGTGACGTGAAGAATTCTGCCAAGAGGGTTTGCACGAGTCAGGATTATGGATATTTGATCAACAGATGAATATCAACGTCAGCAGTCAAAATGTGTAGAGGGACAAACGCCAATAAATCAATCATCTCATGAATAGCATGTTAAGTAGCTTTATATTATGGGATTTGTAAAACTTGTGCGTCTGTAGCTGTTACAACACACTTCAAAGAAGGTCATTAAATTATATGAATATTAAATTTAGAAAATAATAATTAGTTTTAAAATTTCCATTTAATTTTGTTTAATACAATCAATGTAATATTATTTTCTTAGGGTTTCTTACTCAGTTTAATGCCTCATTGACCTTTTAGGACACAGGTGTCAAACATGCGGCCCGGGGGCCAAATCCGGCCCCTGGGATGAATTTGTGAAAAAATTATATTGAAGAAATTAACAATAAATGGTGTCTTGTTAATTCAGGTTCCACATACGGACAGGTGGGTCAGAGCAGTAAAACATGATCATAATATCCTATAAATAACAATAACCGACAATTTTCTCTTTGTTTTGGTGGGAAAAAAGTAAAATTACATGAAAATGTTTACATCAACAAACTATAGTTTTACAAAAAAATGTGAATAATTTGAAATGTGTTTAAAAATAGTCCTGTATATAGATCCTGATCTGTACGTTAGAACGAACACGTGTAAATGATAAACTGAGGCAGAATATTTTTAGATCGCATTCGTTTTTCTGAACAAAATTTAAGGTGTTCGTTTTATTCAGATTTTTAAGGAAACTTTGTAGATGTGAACATTATCATAATTTCGGCCCCTCAGATGGTTTTGGGCTGAATGTGGCGAGATGTGAGAGGAGTAACTAGTAACTGTAATTAATTACTTTTTCAACACTAGTAACTGTTGAACTTGGAGAGTTCTTTGGACTTTTATGACCAGCCTTGTGTAACCTTTAGTTTGTGTATTTGAATTGATTTTGGTTTGATGATGCTCATGAATGTATTTGACTGTGTGTGTGTGTGTGTGTGTGTGTGTGTGTGTGTGTGTGTGTGTGTGTGTGTGTGTGTGTCACTTAGAATGTGCAGTGATTTCATAAGGCTGTTTCTGTTGAGCAGGTTGCTTGTTGACATCCTCGTCAGACTTAATCAGAGGATTACAGCTGTTGAACACTTTCAGTTCACTGTAGTATTGGTTTTTGTTTTTCTGTTTCACACCTTAGTTGAGCTGTGACTGTAGTTCAACTAAACTGTTTCATTCAGTGCTGTCTTGGCCTCAGTGCACATACAAGGGAGTGCATTTGGTTTATTGTTCAAATTTGGTCACCTGTACAACAATAGGTGCCGATGTGCACTCTTTTATCTTGTGAACCTGTGCAGTCACAGACCCCAGCAGTAGTCGGAGTCATCAACCCAGTGATAAACTGGCACCACCGTGGACGAGGGGGCACAACTGTACATGTACCGTACTTTTTGTTCACTGTATTTTTGTGCCGATCAGATGCATGTTGTTTGGTGCAGAATACCTGTTCCAGTCCAACTACTCTGTATAGACGCAGAAGTGGATGATCTCATTATCTCTAGATGTGTTAGTCACACACAAACACATTTACACACACATTTAAAGTCCAGTTTCAGTATTAGAACTAATGCAGTAATATTTTTTTTAGTGTCATTTAAATGTGCAGGCTGTTAACATGGATATCTAAACATGTCCGTCTGTGAAGGCGGCACTGTTCCACCTTTTTCTGGTTTGATACAGTTACTAGTCCTCAGGCTTTGTTGGTGAGCGTTCACTCATGGACAGAAATGCAGTAAATTCTAAACTTTTGAAGTCATGACTCGTGCACTGGGAGCGAGGTAAAAACTTTTTTATATCAAGGGTGAAATCCCTCTGAGTTCAGTGCATTTGTTGTAAACTTATGTGGAAAGTGCTTCCATTAATATATTAAGTGTGTGTGTGCGTGTGTGTGTGTGTGTGTTAGTGCTGACAGAATGAAGGCTTTCGCTCAGATGAATCCATCCTCCTGTTGGATGTGGTTGTAAACTCCATGAATCCACCTACAGCAGAATGACTTTTCACTTCTGTAATGAGTGCGTTTGGTCACGAAAACTGAAACGTGATTCATGTAAATTAAATATAAATGAAATGTAATCATGATTAATTGAAATTAATCTTCACCAGCCCTGTGATTAATCTGATTAAAAACATGAATTGTTTAGCAGCACTAATGCGCTCTGATCCGAACGTTCAGACCAGATGAACACTTGAACGTCCATTTTTCACTGTTGGATTTTCAGAAGGTTCTAAGTTTCAAAATGTAAAAAGAAGAAATGGGAGTGAGACAAAAACAAACGTGAGTCAATAATTTACTGAAAACACCAGTTAAACTGAAACGGTGTGTTCATCAGCCCGTCAACAGTTTCGGAACGCAGCCTGTAACAGACCAGATGTGGGCAGGATTCGGTGTCAGGTGTTTCCACGTCATGTGATGAACACACTTTTTCAGTTTAGGATTTACTTAAGAGAAAACATGTCAAGAAAGCGTAAAGGGTGCATTTCAACTATTATGCACAGATTTATCTGTTTATTTTATTTAGTATTTTTTGTGTGTAATTTGGTAAGATGGCGCCCTAGTCAGCCACCTGTGTGGCCTATACCCAGAGCCAGACACTAATATTGGCCTTAACATTAAGGTCATTTTCACAGGCTTCAGCTAAATATTAGTGACAGTTATTGTTTAGTTCTACTTCTCTCACCCATTCCTCCGCTCTATTATCGTCACTGTCAAACCACAGTGAAGCCGGACAGGAAGTGGAAACACCAGTGTTCATTTCTCCAAATGATGGTTCAGAGGCATTTTCACTCATTCCTCTGTTCTTCTGAACCATGTCCCATTTGGGTTCACATTGATTGAGGTCTGAGTATGCACAGATCACCACAGATTGTACATGACCAACTCTGGCCAACTCTTGGGGGGGCCTGCCCCCTAGTGGCCTGACTTATCAGTGCATGGCAAAGTTTTTGGACAGATGAACAGACGGACAACCAACTGATGACAGTAACCTGTGGCCAGTGTGACTGAGGGTAAAAGCTGGACTTAAAACATGCGTGTAAAGGTGTTAGTGTGTTATTAGTTGGACTAACATACCTAGATAATGTGTAAGAAGTGTCAGAAAATGTCTTTTTTGCCAATTCTTCTTTAGGAACTATTTAACTTTCAATGTTTAGCCATATATTATTATTATTATATAAAAATGCCTAAAACAGCATATTCTAGTAAAAAATAGAGGCTTACATTTTTAAAAATCATTTCTATCATGAAAACCAACTGTAAATGTAAAAAATAAATTTTTATGAGGTTATAGAAATAAACCTTGAACTATTTTGTTGAAGCTTTAGAATAAACGTGTGGAAAAACGCTACACAAGTACGGACCATTTATAAAGTTTTTGTCCTTTTTAGAACTTGTATTCAAAATAAAGGCGTACTTGTAGAATCGGTGTTTGGCTTCATGTAAATTTAACGGGTCTGTTTCAGATGTGGAGGATCGAGCGAGGGGGGGGGCCCTGGCTGAGTCTCTGGCCAGGCTGATCCTGGAGGCAGACCCAGCCATCGCTGGAGTCGGAGCAGCTGAACGACCTGGCCTTCCCCCTCCCTCATCAGGACCTGGGCTGGCTCCTCTGCAGGGGCTGGACAGACCCAGAGTCCTGTCGCAGTCCTCCTCCATCCCACACCAGCACCCCCCCCACCCACAACACCAGCTGCCACCTGGTCCTTCCACCTCAGGTGAGACTTCACTGGTTTTACAGAAGGTTTGTTGTTCATGTGTCCTGACCTTTACTAATGTCAACGGTGCTTTACTCCAGGCCTGCCTCCTGGGCCCCCCCCATCCATGCTCAGTTACCAGCAGCAGCACTTGCTGCGCAGAGGGACGTCCCCTATGGGTCAGGTGAGTTTTCTTCATGTCTAGTATTCAGGACTGTGTCTCTGATGGTGTCAGACAGATTGGACCATTTCACTTCATAACGTTCTGGTCAGTCACAGGAGAACGTTTACAGATAGACGGAGTGCACCTGAATGCACCACAGAGGACACTAGAACAGACTGTGGCCATCAGGCTGTTGAAATCCACATTAGAAACACATTTTTACTGTTGTAATTGTAATAAATAAAAATAAATCCATTATTTCAGGAGTATTTTATTTATGGATACTGTTCTAAATGGTTCCTCCCCTGGGGTTACTCAGTCCAGTGTTCTACATGATGGTTCTGTTGCTGTCTGTTCTAGACGGACTGTAGAAGGTCCAAAGTCCTGTTTTCAGATCAAAGTATAGTTTGATGTCATTTGAAAATCACGGTCCCAGGTTCTGGAGGACGTGTGGACGAACACAGACTCACTGTTGGTTCAAGTCCAGTGTGAAGTTTCCAGTCAGTGATGGTTTGAGAAACTCAAACTCACCTGAACCCTGAACAGAATCTGGAGCACCACAAACCAACCTGGGCTTCCACTCCACCGGAGCAGTGCCCAGGCTCATCACCCCCCCCCCCCACACACACACACACACACACACACACACACACACTAATTCATGCAGAAGCACCCAGTACTGAGTCCAAACAAATGAACAGACTGTTCACAAGAAAATATCCTTTTATTATTGATCTTATGGAATATTCTCATTTTCTAAGACACTGTATTTTGAGTTTTCATTATCTATCAGCCATAATCATCAACTATTCAAGAAATGAGGCTTGAAATATTTCAGTTTATGTCTAATAATTCTATATAATATATGGGTTTGATGAAATATGAATAAAAATACTGAACCTTTTCATGATTTTCGGAAATGTACCTGTATATCAATGTCAGATTTACCTACTGGTGATGTTTGAAAATCTTTAGTAAAAGAGAAAAAAAAAGCTACTGTGTTCAGGAATTGAACCTGTCGCTCCTGTGTTGCAGTCTGACCCATTACACAGTGACCCAAATGCCCCTGTGGTTCAGGCTGACCCATTTGCTTTCTAATTGCTTTGGTACTTTATTGGAATGTACGTAACCAGTGTAGACATGATATAAAGAGGGCACTGATTGGCTCTGTGGTAATACACAAACCCATAGTTGGTGCCACATTAGTGTGTCAGTATTCTCTTTTATTATTTATGATCCAGTTCCTGTCACGTTAATGTTCTCTGTTCCATCACAGATGAATTCTCACAGTATCTGGGACAACAGTATGGGGTTTGGGCCCGTCAGTGTCACTCCTGGACTGGTGACGCACATGGAGGTGAGGGACACTTCACTCATCACTGGTCTGTGTGCTTTAGTGCGTCTCATTTTGGATCCGTCTGGCTCCAAAATGCAAGTGTTCCACATTATCACAGCAGGAAACAGTGTATTAACACCTGTCTTTATGGTCTATAATACAGAAGATTATTTTATTTTCAGACAGTGAAAACAGCTTTGATCTTGTTCAAGTGTTGTTTTTTTAGTGTTTTCCCTATAGAGGACCCCCCCCACACACACGCACGCATGCACACACACACACACACACGCACACACACTCACACACACACACAGGAAACACTGGTGCTGTTGACTTCAGGGCACATCTCCCATTTGTATGATCTTTTTTCTGTCTCCAGGATAGTCCACTCATGTCCATCATCAAGGAGGTGGGTCTTCCTAAAAGGCCTCCTCAGTGTAGGAATGAAGAAGGACGGGATTTGTCAGAGAGAGTCCCGCCTCCACGGTCTTCATCTCCTGTGATTGGCTCCCCTCCAGTCAGGGCAGTGCCTATTGGGACCCCACCCAAACAACCCATGAGCTTGAATCATCAGGTCTGTCAACACAAACACTGGGCTCACTCATCAGCATTTTCCTGCTTTTATTTTTATCCTTTTGTAAATGACTGAATGTCATTTTGAAGAAGAGCATATTTTTTATGAAGTTTCATAAGCAGTGGTTTTAAGGATTAGTGCTGCTGTAGAACTGTGTGACTGTTTGTATGTAGTAGTGTGATTTATGCAGGTTGACAGGTATTCCAGGTAGAGTTTGGGCACATTTTTATGTACACATGAATTTACAAATATTTAAAAACTAAACTGATATTGAATAATAGAAACTCTGCAGTTATTGTCGTTTCTTCCAAGTTTCTGGTGCAATGGTACAGATTTGTTTTGAGCATGTAAACGTTTACTGTCAGATGTCCATGTCCACATACTAAAGCTTCTAAAACAACGTTTCTGAAGGATATTTTAGGCAGTGCACCAGATGTTGGTTGTCCATCAGTTATAGCAGGTTAGCTAAACAATGTCATAAACAGGTACAAGGTGTTCACTCATGTACAGCTCTGGAAGAACTGTAGTCCTTGTTGACAAATAATAACCATTAATGAATACATTTATATATAAATTTTTATAAATATTTATAAAATAAATAAACAAATAACCAATATTTAGTGCTTCCATCTTGGGTGCCAATAACAGGTTACATTCTTGTTCCCATTGGTTTTATGTAGTTTTACACAGAAATGAAAGATAAGAACTGGAATTGTACAATTTCATTAAAAAATCATTTTCTGCTGCATCCCTTTGGATTTATGGAAAATATTAAACAGGAAAATTTATGGATAGAACCAATAGTTCTATTTTAGCATTAAATATAGGGCTTTGATAAAAAAAAAAAAAAAAGATCTTCCATATACTGGTGGATTAACCATTATAGAAACATAGACAGATATTTAGGTCAAACAGAAATACTGTTAAATGATGGGAAACACCTGGTGGAAGAATACATTTGGTCAAAACTATATTAAACATGGATATCAGTTATAACAGACACTATTGAACAGCACATGGATCCACCACATGGTGGCAGCGCTGCACCTGGACCTAAAGCGTGTAAATCAGACTGAGACTCAAACTGCCAACCTGTTTTTAATTAACAGATTAAAACACACGTTCAAGTTGTTTTTGTAGTTTAGTGAAAGAGCACATATCCAGTTCTGGACAATGTAACAGTCTGTAAAACCATCACTCCTCAAACTACCTCCATCTTTTTGCAAAAGCTTTTGTCTCCATGAATTCACATCGTTTTTACATGAACAGTAAAAGTCAGGGGGTAAAAATGGGCGTGGCCACACATAACTTTTTACACTTTTACAGCTTCCCCTCGGCCTTACCTTTGTGAATGTTCTGGTGTAACTTGGATTGTCTCTGTTAACCCCGTCTTCTTCTGTGTGTGTGTGTGTGTGTGTGTGTGTGTGTGTGTGTGTGTGTGTAGATCCACCACCCCACAGCAGTTCATGTGAGAGCCCCGGTCCAGCACAGATACCCTCCTCCTTTCCCTGAGCGTCTGTCACCCAACACCCTCCTCAATATAGCTGTGAGTTGTCCTTCTGCACCTGCTCATCGTCCCCTCAGTGATGCAGCTTTGTTTGCACATCAGACAAGACGAGAGTGGCACAAATTAAATCAGCTGTTCAGTCCTGGGAGCATGTATCTGTGTAGATCAGGACCGTCCAACTCCTTTTAGGGCCACATGCACCTCAGTACGACCTCAAACAGCCGGACCAGTAAAACAGTAAGAAAGTAACATTTACGTAAAAATTCCATCATGACAGTGTTTACATCTACAAAGCTTCCTTAAAAACGTGAAGAACTTGAACAACCTGAAATTTCTTAGTGAAATCTAAACCATATTCTGCCTCAATTATTCATTAACAAATGTTCATGACTATTTACAGATTACAGTGGAGCTACAAATACATTTAACATTTAATATTTTTTATATTTGTTCAGATTATTCACTTTTTTTTATTTAATCTATGTGGGCCAGTAAATTAATAACATAATAACCTAGAAATTACATCAGAAATGAAACAGAACAGAAAATAACCCTAAAGAGCAAAAATATGAACAAAATAAACGAGAACAAAACATGATTTAAAAAAGTTAAAAGTGCATTTGGTTTTCTTACATTTCCGTACCGACGACCCACCACCTTGGCACACAACTGCGTGTTGAAGCCTCTGCATCCGTCTGTGTGAAGTGGAACCACAGTCGAACCTTTAACCTTTGACATCTCCTCAACAAGTGCGTGACTCGACTGTTGCCAGACGGACTTTACGGTTTCCTGCTGCGCGTGCACGCTGATGTAACGGTCAACAGACGTCGCAATTGAACAGTCGTATATTTGAGGAACCGAAATAAGGCACGTTTCATTTGGGCGTGGTTACTCCTGTTAATATTGGCCCCGGTCCCGTACTTGTACCGGGTTTCGGTACCAAACCCCAGTTGAGGCTTGATGTGACCTCTGGTACCGCAGGTCTTTATGAACCTCGCTGAACCTGGACCTGCCCACTTCATCTAGAATGGAAGAGGAACGTGAAGGTGACACAAATGTGACTTTATTTTTCTGTGTTTTGTTGGGTTTTCCTTGTGTTTAGAACTCTCCGCTGTGTCGAGGTCCATTCCCTCCTGGAGTCGGCCCAGTACTGTCTCAGATTCAACGGGCTCAGCTGCTCAATTCTCAGGTTAGAACTTCACACTCTTCCTTCGTGCAGATTTGTGACTGTGTTCGGCTTTATGAGTGGAAGTGTGTATGAGAAGGTTTGTTCTGCAGGACGGATTCTACCATTGGTTCAGATTCACTAACTTACGTCAGTAAGACTAGAAAAGGTGTCATGAAAATGCATAAGTGCAGGAGTTTCAGGTGTGGAAGTCATGGAAAGTCTGCAGACCGTTCTCCTGGTGTCCAGTATGTTCAGGTCAAAGTAGATTCTGAGTTCTCTCCTTTCCTGAAGCAAAAGTGGGCTCTGAATGCATCTGTTTTCATCTTTGTTGTTTTTAAACACAGATGCATTGGAAAACAAGAGCATTTTCAGATGTTTAACTGCACTGATGGCAGCTTCTGTGGTTGTTAATGGAGTCAAAATGCATTTTCCATCGTTTTAGATCTTTTTACCCTCTGCCGTCGCCGCAGGGCGTGATCATCAGTTTGTATGTATGTGTATATGTATGTTTGTATGTGGACAGAGAGCGGAGGGTTTGTGTGTGTGTGTTTTATTACTGTTTTTTTTCTTTTTTTTTTCTTTTTTTTTTTTGGAGAATGTGAAATGAACACAGGAGCTGATTGTAAGTGAAATTGGCTGGGGTTTTTTGTTTTGTTTTAATACAAAAAATAGGAAAAAAAGTATTGTTTTTATACAAAATCACAACAGTGTGAACCATGAGTGTCAGATTTAAATAAGTGGGTGACCAGCGGCGACCTTTTTTTTTTTTTTTTAATCCCAGCAATTAATATACATTTAAATGTCTTGAAAGTTTAAAATGACTCTATAAAATGATCAAAGGCGTCCTTTAAAAATAGTCTGAAAGAGCTGAATGCAAATTAGTTCTTGTAAAGTATCACAGAAGCCTTTTGTGGGACAAGTCAGTCGGTGTTGGATAAAGACACAGGATCTGATTTTACTGAAATCACAAATAACGTGTGCAAACCTGTGGTAAACCAGGACCATGAAGGCCAGTTTCAGCAGCACTTGTGTGAGAGGAACCGCTTCATCCTGTTCTGAGCTGAAGCTGATGTTCCAAACTCACACCACCCCAAATTACATTCTGCTCATATTCTTTAAAAGCAGAGATTAATAAGTATAATAATAATAATAATTGTTACTGTTCTACGTTCTATTTCTGAACTTTTTAAATGAGTTGTTTATCTTGAGGACCATTAACGGACATTTACCTTATTTTACACCCACACATGATGGTTCTGTCACTCAGATTTTGTTGCAGTATCAACAATGTTTGATTTGGATCCATCAAAACTAATGATTAAAAACTATTTCAGTTACTCTTGTGGACTTTTCTGTTCGGCCGTTCAGTATTAATGTCTTCAATAACTGCTTCAGGCTTTAATGGGACGGCAGTGTCTTATGTGGTGACCAGATTTAAACCCCAAACATTCTGATGATGTTTCTAGGATTTGTTTTAAGTGACTGTTGAAAGAAAATCAAGATTTTCTGCCTTTTTAATTAATTTGATCAAAGGTTATGTGGAAAAAAACACATGTGCTGTTTGGTGTGTGCGTCAGTGACACAAAGACACACATTTCCGATTTTAGATATTTTCTATTTTAGAATGTTTTAAAGGTTTTAAATAAAATGATTTAAATGTGTTCCCTCTACTTCTATTTCAGGCCAAATTTGAATGAATGTCTCGTTGTATTTGGGTTACACCACCTGACATTTTCATGGACAGTGAGTTTGAAAACTAAGGGGAAAATGTAGAAACCCCTTCTCAAAATGTGCAACACAAGCAAAACTGAAGAATCAACACTGATGAACTCGACTCAAGCATTGAAATCACGTTTTCTTCGATATTTTAAAATGGCTCATGTGTGTGTTTTGTCTCTGACTTAAATGTGTTTAAAGGCTTTGGTCTTTCACTTCTTTGTTTTTTTTTGGTCTTTCACTTCTAAATGTCAGGACTGTGTCTCTAACCCTGGTGCAGGTGGCAGGTTTTCCTCGCGGTGGTCCGGCCCCTCCTTTGTTGCCTGGTGCTGGTGGCTTCAGGCCATTCTTTGGTGGCCCCCCTCCTCCACATGGTCACCGAATGGGCCCCCCGCCTCCTCATGCCCCTCCAAACCACGCCCCTCCAGTTCGACACAACACCACCCACCTCCACCCTCAGCACCGCCGCATGCTCACTCAGCGGATGCAGAGCCGAGGAGGGTAAGGACACGCTGACGAAGGTCGAACACGCGTCTTCCTGTTGAATCAGGACGTGTCACGACTTCATTTGAAAAGCTCACGGCCATGTTGGTGTTTTTAGGGACCGTGGTAGGACAGTGGGGGACCGGCGAAGCAGAGACCCCTATAGTAACCTGATGACCCAGAAAGAGAAGGAGTGGGTGACCAAGATCCAGATGATGCAGCTGCAGAGCACTGACCCCTACCTGGACGACTACTACTACCAGGTGCTTTTTCTTTTGTTTGTTTTAAGCAGAAAAATGTAGTTTTTGTTCTCAGCAGCAATATTTAATGTTATTAACAGTAATGGTTTGAATTGTCCGTGGCCTCATGATTGAATTCAGTCACAAGTCAAATACACATTTCTAGTGTAGAGTCAATGTTTCACATCCTCAAATTCCAATATTAATGCACACGATTATGTGAAGAGTGGCTGGTAGAGCTCTGGAAAAACACACAAACACAAGAGGATGCCAGCGAACAAATATGCAAATGCACAAACAAGACGAATCACAAAAATAAGGATAAATCCTTTTGAAGTTCTTCATCTCATCAGTGTGATGGTGCGTGCAGTAGTTTGGCACTAACTCACACAGTGGTCTGTGAACGCATCCTCTACCTCCACGGTTCTGATGGGGTTCTACGTCTGGGTACACATCCGCCGGCGCTCGGAAAACGGACAGAACCACGGAGGACGGACGGCACGTCGCGTCCGTATCCGTGTGTGTGTTTACCGTTCTTTTGTCTCCGTGGTTTATTCAGTTCCATCTCCACACTGCTGACATTACTGCTCTGTACCTGAACTGAACTGGGAATGGAACCAACTGGGACTGGGATCAGAGGACTGGGTCCAGTACTGGTACCAGTACTTAGGCTCTGTATCGGACCTGATACTGGTATTGGAACCGCTGCATCCTTTGTGTGCATGAATGAGTCAAAGTGCTCAGTGTGTAATTAAAGAAAACATGAAAAAGCTTCTGCAGAATTTTTAAAACCAAACCACCTGATTAGTTTCCTGCAAGAAGGAGAGAGAGCAGTGGTTCCAGAAAACAGTGAAGGGTTGTTCAACAGCAGCCTGTCTGTGCTGCACCACATATGGAAGGAGCCGGAGCTGTTGGCTTTGACTGAACAAGTGGAAAAACTGTGAATGTATACAAATAAAATGTTTATGCACCAATGAAAAACCATCTGAGGAAGAGTGTGTGTGTGTGTGTGTGTGTGTGTGTGTGTGTGTGTGTGTGTTGTACCTGGTATTATTGTATTATGTCTTTGTGCAGAAACAATCAGTTAACAAGTGTTTTTGAATCCATGTAGAACTACTATGAAAAGATGGAGAAACGTCAGGAAAGAGAGTGTGACAGCAGCAAGAAGGAGCACACCACCAAACTCATAACCCCACAAGTGGCTAAGGTTGAACACACCTACAGACCAGGTAACCCTACCCATGTTTGTACCGGTTAACCCTACCCATGTTTGTACCAGTTAACTCTACCCATGTTTATACAGGTTAACTCTACCCATGTTTGTACAGGTTAACCCTACCCCTGTTTGTACAGGTTAACTCTACCCCTGTTAGTACAGGTTAACCCTACCCATGTTTGTACAGGTTAACTCTACCCGTTTGTCCAAACCCTAACCCTTTCCTCATGTTTTGTCTACAGTTCAGTTTGCA
>JAPSES010027562.1:0-12999 GCA_029822895.1 Maxillicosta whitleyi
TGGGTTTGTACACTAGTGTTTTGACCACTCAGTGGGTTTGTACACCAATGTTTTGACCACTCAGTGGGTTTGTACACCAATGTTTTGACCGCCCCGTGGGTTTGTACACTAGTGTTTAGGTGGCTCAGTGGCTTTGTACACTAGTGTTTCAGTTGGTCAGTAAGTTTGTACTGAAGTGTTTCGGTCGCTCAGTGGGTTTGTACACTAGTGTTTCGGTTGCTCAGTGGGTGTGTACACTAGTGTTTTCTTCTGTTTGTGGTTGAAACAGCTTTAGTCTGATATTGTCAGCCTGGTCTCAGATGCACAGCTCCGTTCATAACCTGGCAGAAGGACACACGTCAGACTAAAATGAGAGTGAGGATCTTTGCAGATCAGGCAGACGGTGGGCGTGTCTGTGTGGCATTTGGCGGCGTGCTGTGTTCAATGACACACGGCGCCGTTAAGCTAATCCCTGCCAATTCCACTTCAATCCTCCCGGCAGAGCTGATTGGAGGCAAAGCAGGATGGAAAAGCAACAGGAACACAGCATATACACAACGTGTGTGTGTGTGTGTGTGTGTGTGTGTGTGTGTGTGTGGGTGTGTGTGGGTGTGTGGGTGTGTGTACAATAGAGGAACATCAGTCACATCCACGTTAATACTGTGTTTATTACACAGTGAGTGTTGTGTAATATGTATTCTTAGCTGTATGTACTGAAGTATATGCTGATTATAGTAGTAGTAGTAAACACCAGTGCATACTCTAGATTCTTACTTTCTGTAAACATCAGCTGTTCTGTTCATCATCCTACTCCTTTTTCATTGTTGAATGTGCAAAAAGAGTTTAATGATTCATTCAATCATTCAGTTTTTCTTGTATAAACTGTAGCATTACTTTAGTTGAACTGTGGACAGTTGAAGGATGATGAGGATATTTTAATGTTGGAAACTCCTCCCATTAAAAGCACAAATGTTGATTTTGTAAAGTAACATTGTCTGCAGCCACAAGCAGTGGAGGATTCTGGGAAACCTGATGAAGTCTAACCCTGGGTTTGATGAATGAATGAAAGGACACACACATCCCTGTACAGTGTCATGTCTTGCAGTGATGCCAAATGAATGTCCCCAGTCCCGTCTTGGATGTCTGTGTACCTTCATGGACCTCTGTGGACCCTCATGGATCCCTGTGGACCATCATGGATCCCTGTGGACCTTCATGGTGTCTTAACTTGATGGATGTCTGTGGGTTTTAACAGGTGGATTAGAGCCATCCATCTGAGGACACTAACATATGCATTCTTAAGCAGACTGAGGGATGAAGCACCAGCGAGGCTGAGTGGGGGTTATGTAATTATGGTGGTCAGTGGGTGATGGTGTCAGTAGGAGGCAGTGTTTTTGCAGTCAGACAGACTAATGTTGTCGTTGTCGTCGTCGTCCCCCCTGATCTGTAAATGTGACATAAGAAGATCTGGTTGTTCACAGAGTAAATCTCTACCTCAGACTGATGACAAAAACAGTG
Organism: Maxillicosta whitleyi; assembly: GCA_029822895.1. Classification (NCBI taxonomy): domain Eukaryota; kingdom Metazoa; phylum Chordata; class Actinopteri; order Perciformes; family Neosebastidae; genus Maxillicosta; species Maxillicosta whitleyi. The sequence continues at coordinate 1,498 of JAPSES010027562.1, forward strand.
TGTCAGTGGATGTTCCTGTATCAGCCACTGGGGGCAGTCTATGGTCACATTAACATATTTGAACAGTCTTTACACATTTACTGTAACCATCACCACTAACCTCTCATCTGAAGCAGATTTTTTCTGAATAGTATGAAGTGAAAAGATGCTATTTATGGATATGATAACGTGTGAGGGGGTTCCTCAGGGCAAAAAAGGAAAATGATGATGTACTAAAAAAAAAAAAAAAAGTCAAGTAGAAAAATAATAAACAGCTCTCTAACCCTAAAACCTCACTGTAACCAGCTCAGCACATTCTCTCTTGGACACACTGTTTAACCCAGGTGTGTCTACTTCTTGTTGTGACTACTGATTAATTAGGCACACCTGGATTAATCAGTGTCCAATAATTAAATGCAGTTAATTAAGAGGCCAATCAGGAATTAGTGAGGCTATGCATAGAGCCCGTTCAGTGCAAAACTGGCATATTGTGGTGACGACACCAGAATGTCAGAGGATCGTGTGCATGTCCAACATAAACAGGAAGTGAATGTGAGAGGAATACTGGATGGAAGTTTGTGAAACGAAAAAACTATTATGACTATGACCCAGGATGATGAGGTTCCTCTGTCATGCCAAGTCCAACAATTTGTTATTATTATTATTAATAATAATAATAATAATAATAATAATAATAATCTATTAATAAGGACACAGCTGTTCTTCAAAGTTGCCTGGTTCTAATTCAGGTGTGTGATGATAAAAACCTGGTCCATATAAACCTCATCCACATAAATCTGGTACCCAGTCTACATAAACCCGGTCCATATAAACCTGATCCATCCTGTTTTATTCAAATGCTCGTGAGTTTATTTGGTCATTTTTGGGTTGTTTTAAAATAATTATAGTAATCATCTTTCCTCAGTGTGTTTGTTGATGGCGGAGCAGTCCGCAAATAGCTGCATCTACATCCACTCTATAATCAATGTTTCCCATCATCCTTTGCATCCTTTGCTGCTTGGTCGTAAACGTCTACAGGGCAGAACCATGTGGTTCTAAATATACTTCAGCAGATCTGGAGACAACGCTCATCATGGTTCAGTGGACAGACAGATGCATTCGACGTTTACTCCTGGACATTCTGCATTCAGTAAACCGGATGTGTTTGTGTGTGTTACTGGGACACAAACATGAGTCATTTTAACAGTACACTCATAAACATACTGTCCCATATGAGGATGGTCCACCACCACAGAGAACACACAGACGAAGAGCACATTTACAGCTGTAGGATTGTATTTTTGAAGGTTTTAGTGGTCCAAGTGGTTGTGGTGCATCTAAGGTTCAAGAGGTTCAAATGGTTCTGGTGCTTCTGGAGGTTTGAAAGTTTTCTGGTACTTCTGGAGGTTCGGGTGGGTCTGGCTGGTTGTTCTGGTGGTTCTGATGGCTTTGGTGGTTTTGGCAGTTCTGATGGTTCTAGTGGTTCTGGTGGTTCATCTTGTTTACAGTTCATCTGTTCAGATGGTAACGATCTGAACTGATAATGCAAAAGTGGTGTGTGAAGGGAAATGAAATTTTGTGAAATTGTCTATTTATGCAAGCAAGGTGGCTGGGGGGCATCACCACCACCAAGACCAAGTGCCTGCATAGAACTGTTCTACTTCTCTTCTTGTTCTCTCCTAGCATCAAAACAGGAAACAGAACACTACTCGTGTTCTACATGTCTAACATGTTCAACATGTTGGACTGCAGATTTCTAGTACATGTAAATAAACCAAGTGTGGACAGAACTGTGTCCATCTATCATGGCTGTACTTTCACATGTTGACATATTCATAAAAAACAGCAGAACCTTTGAGCGGAGTCATGGGTTTTACAGAAGTGCACAAACTACAGTGTTAGGGTTTGGGTGAAGGCCCCCACCCCACCCCCAACCCTAGGGTTGGCATCCCCTCAACCATAAGATCAACCCCCTAACCTTAAGGTCAGTCCCCCCCAACCTTAGGGTTAACTGATTTAACTGTGTTTAACAAGGTTCATGTGTTCATTTGGTCCTCAACTTTGCAAGGGTTCTGTTGTATCATTAGTTTGTGAGTCATTGTGTGTCTGACAGTTTGTCGAACGGCATGAATGGACTCGTGTGTCAGTTGTGTGTAGCCAGGACTTGTGTTGACTTGAGAAAGAGACAAAGCTAAGGCCACTGGGGGAGGAGCTGCAGCTCTTCAGTCGTGTGCCTCATCCAGTTGACCACACCCACTGCATTTGTCTGTCATCTCAGTTCACCTCCTCCAGGTGTTCGTGCACAAGCTCCACCCCTCACACCTGTGTTTAGATGAACATCATCTGTGACTAAAGCTGAGTAATAAAAACAACATAATCACAGAGAAGGAAGAGGAAGAGGAGGAGAGGAGAGCAGAGGAGAGGAAGAGGTGAGGAGGAAGAAGAAGAAGAGGAGGAGGAAGAGAAAAAGGAAGAGGAGGTGGAGAGCAGGAAGAGGAGGAGGAGAAAGAAAAGGGGGAGGAGGAAGAGGAAGACGAGGAAGTGGAGTGGAGGAAGAAGAGGAAGAGGTGAGGAGGAAGAAGAAGAGGAGGAGGAAGAGAAAAAGGAAGAGGAGGTGGAGAGCAGGAAGAGGAGGAGGAGGAAGAAAAGGGGGAGGAGCAAGAGGAGTAGGAGGAGGGGGGGAGGCCGATTGTTTCTGCTCTGGTTTCATATTTCTCTGCCTTGGATTCTCTTCTCTGCTCATTCACTGAGTCTGTGCTTGTTTTTTTCTAGACCAGAGGGATTTTCCTGCCGACCGACCCAGTCCAGCTGAGGCATGTTGTAAGCAGCTACTCCAACAGGAAGACCGGAGACGAGAGTGGGGCTAAGATCGGGACCAAGACTAGGATCAAGACTAGGGAAGACAGCCGCCAAGGTAAGCCCCACTACTGCACATGCTCATTAGAAGACAGGGAGGACAGACATGGACAGATGGAGACATGTGTGGTTAGAGTTATTGTGAGTTTGTCCCTGTGATTCAGGACTGAACAGGTGTCCGTCTGGGGCTGATGGTTGGGTTAGGGTTAGAGGGTTAGGGTCAGGATTAGGGTTAGGGTCAGAGTTAGAGGGTTAGGGTCAAGGTTAGAGGGTTAGGGTCAGGGTTAGCATTAGAGGGTTAGGGTTAGAGGGCTAGGGTTAGAGGGCTAGGGTCAGGGTTAGAGTTAATGTTAGAGGGTTAGGGTTAGCATTAGAGTGTTAGGGTCAGGGTTAGTGTTATAGGGTTAGGGTTATCATTAGAGCGTTAGGGTCAGGGTTAGTGTTAGAGTGTTAGGGTCAGATGTTTAAGGTTAGAGGGTCAGGGTTAGGGTTAGAGCGTTTGGGTCTGATAGTTAGGGTTAGGGTCAGGGTTAGTGTTATAGGGTTAGGGTTAGAGGGTTAGGGTTATCATTAGAGCGTTAGGGTCAGATAGTTAGGGTTAGAGGGTTGGGGTCAGGGTCGGGGTTACGGTCAGGGTTACAGTTAGAGGGTTAGAGTCAGGTTTAGAGTTAGAGAGTTAGGGTTAGATTGTTAGGGTTAGAGGGTTGGGGTCAGGGTTAGGACCGGGGTTAGGGTTAGGGCTACCCCACTGTTATGAAAGGTTTATACAGGTTCATCATTTCCTTTGACTGGTCTGTGGATGGTTTTGGGAATCCTGCTGTTGGTGGCCTTCACTCAAGTTTTACTCGTGCTGCTTTTTCCAGACTTATTGTTTTAATATGATTAGGTTTTTCCTCAGCACTGTGTCTCTGAAACATATGTATCTGTGCTTTCTGTTTTGAAGAGTCAGAGTCTTAGTAATGGAGAAACGTGTTTAACCCTAACCCAGTAACCCTACACCAGTCTGACAACAGCAACCTAACACTAACTAACCCTGACCAATCATGACTAACCCTGACTGGAGAAATGATGTAGAGAAAATCACATGAATTTATGCCACTATTGTTCTTGTAAAGCTCTGTGTCCACCAGGGGGCAGTGGCCCATGCTTGTTTTGTGGTACATGCCGCCTGCGTCCATCAGGGGGCAGTGTGGAGGGTGTTTTTGGAGGCCTGGTGTGTTATGTTGCCAACTGGGCCAGACGTCTGCTGCCTTCGCCGTGTTCTCTGCTGCTGTGGAGTTCTGAAACTGGGCCAGGTGACTGATGAGAAGCATCTGTTGTATCTACTGGGGTTGGAAACGTCCGCGTTATCGTCGACCTGAGCGGCAGCATGGGTCGGTTTTAGATGCCGTGGAAACAAACCCATACATGTGCTCAGCAGAACATCAGAGTCCTGCACTGATCTTGAAGGATCTTGTCATGTTAACCTCATTCAGATCAACATGTCTGATTTCACTACAGCTTTTACTATTCATTGTTTTATTTATTATGCATCATGCAAAGGTTTAGGTGCTTTTTTGGAATGAGTTGTGGGATTATGTGAAAAAAATTGAACATAATTGCATTTGTTTGACTGAAGGAAAGTTGTGCAAATAAGAATTACTTTTGTTGAATCTGGTGACGTATGAACTATTGACTGAAAAATAGAACTGATCACATTTCTACATTTTCCTGAATGGATCAGGTTGTGTACTGAAGCAGAATTCACAGGCTGAAACACAAAGGCTGAATTATGACATGGACGTGGAGGTCCTGAAACCTGCAAAACTTAAACCAATGCTTGTAGAGTTACTTCCCCTGTAAATGGCACCTGGAAAACTCAGCCGTTTGTGATGTCAGCGGACGGTCACAGCTTCTGTTTATTCAATAAAATACTTGTTTCTTACCAACAGTTGGACTGTAGTTGAGTTTAAGGCGTAACATGTGACCAGTCATCTGCAGTTTCTATCATTTACCAGTAACTGAACTACATTAGCTCATAGTTTATATTAGATTATGGTCTGTCAGCTGCTAATTAGCATGTTTAACATTTGTCCAGAGCATGAAATGACCTAATGCTGTTTCACATGACAGCATCGGTGGGCCAGTGTCTTTAGTAGGTTGGCGTCTCCTGTGAGTTGTGTCTCTGGTAGGTCGGTGTCTTTAGTGGTCTAGTGTCTCCAGTGGGTCGGTGTCTCCAGTGGGTCACTTCTACTGGAGCTTCTGTAGAACACGTGGAACATATCCTGGTCTCATGTTGATCCATAATGTTTAAAGCTGAAATTTCTAACTTTGTAATCAGTGAGTGTCTTAACATTAACGATGAGTTCAATGACTGTTGGATAAATGATCCCTGTTTCCCAGAAGGAGCTGAGTGTTATCAGTGTTTACAACATCATCTAATCCAGTCCCATGTGGACAAGTGTTCCAGCGTTGGAGGAGGACACTGATGTTCTACCACAAACAGATTCACATGCTGAACATACGAGTGATGGGTCAAATCTGTGACGTTCATGGACACTTAAGTTAAACATGAAGGACAAATGAATTCAAAAATAATAATATTTTTTATTTTTTATTAGGAGAAGCAGTTATTACACTCAATACAGACAATAAATCTATAATATTAGTCAATAATGAAGAGAATCATTTGTTGTGCAGTTACTCCAAATATCAGACCAGTATAAATTTTGTTGATGAATAATTTTTGTCATAGTCTGTCAACGATCTTTTTTTTTCTCTGACAAAACTGAGATAATAACTAATTAAAAAGTAGGGCTGCACAATTTTGGCCAAAAACAAAATGCTGATTTTTTTTTACTCTAAAAACTTGATTTTCTATTTTGATTTCTGGGTGAATCTACAAAAAAACCCCAACATAAGTCAGGATGCTGTTTTTGTGTGCAGCCCGCAATACAACACACTGCTCCCACTCTGGTGTGTGATGAAGTTTGAGCTGCTGAAATAAGTTGGTTGTGCTGCTGTCTTTGACACATACCGTCTTCAGGCAGAGTTGGCAGTGAGTAATGGTTTGGTCTTCATTGGAAACTTCTAAGCCGTACCTATTCCACACAATCAAGTTGGTCTTGCTATTTTTAGGCACTAAATTCTCACTCTCCTTTGTAAACACCATTTGTGTACTGGTGTGTGCAGACCAAAGACTGCAGAGACCGCTCTGACAGTTGGAGGCATGCAGCCCAGGAACACAATTGGAAGATTGCCCTTTTTAAAATATCATCCTGATGGAATAATTGTGTTTTGATATAAACTTGATTAATAAAAAGTAATTCACAGAGCAAAAAGACCGACTAAATGTAATGACACTTTCATCAACAAATTAAAAACTCGACAAATAAGTTGGCCAGAGATGAGATCCACTCAGAAAAAGAGAGGAAGGAGTTGAAACGACATCCACTCGGTAGGAGGAAGAGGCGGGAAAACTTAAGAACAAGACCCAATTGGAAGGCGAAGGAGATTCCATGAGTTGAGAAGAGCTCCACTCAGAAGTCAACTCTATAAGCGATGCACAAGACACTAATATTTGTTTGGATCTTACCACTGGCAGAGTATGTGGCCAGTAAAACTGCATGTGGACCCAAAAATGTTGTCGCTTGGGAGAAAGAGAAGAGCAGATATATGACAACATTTGACTTTTGATATTCAGGCCAACCAGATGCGTTGTAAACTATGTTGCGTGGTTATTCCAAGTATGATTCAATGGTGTTTGTTGCTGTTGTTGTCAAGACTTAGAAATGTGTTTTCAATGCAATTCCAGTTTTATTGATACCAAGTTCAAATCCCTGGTGACATTATTTGTGACATCATTTGAAATGTATTTGACAGTTTTAGCCATTGAAGTAACTATTTATAGTTCAAGTGGTTGATTATTTCCCAGTGGCACTGCTGCTTTTATACTCTTTCATTTCATGGAGAATGCCAAGTGCAGTTTGTTCTGCTTAATGCACATCTTAGTTGAGGACAGTAGGACTGTAATTCTCACTGTTTTTCTGTTGTAATTGAAATGCACTTTAATGAAACCTGTGGTAAATAAAGATGCATTGTGTCTAAAAGAACATCAGTGAAATGTATGTACACTGCATATTCAAACCAATACTTAGTTTAATTTAATTTAACCCATAAACTGCCCCTGGCAACCAAAAGCATCTACTGATCCAAAATGTTTAATAATGTTTAATCTACTAATCCTATCAACCCATGTAAAGAATTGGTGTAAAATGCACTTTGTTGTCTTTTCATGGTCATCAGATATGACCCCTTTGGATGTACATAAGTTACTGTGGAAACACTGTTGTCATCTATGGAGTTGTATCATTTACAGTGTATGGACACACTTGATTTATATTCAGTTATTGATATTTTTGCTGAAAAAGTCAACTTTTCTGCAGTTTTCTCTAAATTTGTTCATCTATATGAAATCACCATCTCTCTATCATGTAAGGGTCTTGGTTACAATGAGTCGGTCCAGTCCATTCATTTCCATTATGTACAGTATGATATTTCCTCTGGTGTGTGTGTGTGTGTGTGTGTGAGAGAGAGAGAGAGAGAGAGAGAGAGGACTGTTCATAAGTCCATTCATCATTTTGACTGAAGCTCTGTCAGAGTTCTGTAGACTGAACCAGATCCAGACAGACCCAGTCTGAACCATGGCCTGTTGTGTCCATGTCCAGAACATGTCTGGTTGTATGTTGCTGTCCTGGTCTGTCTCTGGTCTTATCTGGGATGTGTTGTTGGGATGTTTCCAAGCTGAAGCTCATTAGTATAAAAGCACATTCCCCTGCTTTGACCCTTGGCTACGTCTTCATCCATCTCGTGTCTGTCAGGAATTAGTCCGTACCCTCCCCACAGCAGCAGACTGATTTACCGCCCGCAATGCATGTCATTAGCAACGGCAGCAGTTATGAAAACAATCACATAAGATTTACAGGGATTTAGTAGCCTCTGGATGTAGAAATAGAATATAAACTAAAATCATATCAACATAAGAATGATTGTGTGAGTTGTTAATTTCTACAGGATTAGGGTGGGGTTAGAGTTAAGGGTTAGGGTTAGGGATTTAGGGTCATTGCATGCGAGGCACACAAGCTACGTGTGTGGCGCATTTCCTTGTATAGAAAACACATTGCACACAAGTGAGCTGGACGATGCGTAAAATGCAATACATTGCTCATGCAATAGAGGGTAGCTCTGAGTCGGGTACAGTCCAGGTGTCAAACCAGGTGATATTCAGAACGAAATGGCTACTGAAGAACAGTGTATTCTGATGTTTGTTGCAGTGGAGATTTTAAGGGTAGGAATACTGAGGTAACGCTCAATTGATGGGAGAATAGGGCTTTGGGTTAGCAGTTAGAGTTGGGTTAAGGTGGAGTTTCAGTTAGTGCTTAGAATTGGGTTAGGAGTTAGGGTTGGGTTATGGTGGGGTTTGGGTTAGGGTTGGTTTAGGGTGAGGTTTAGGTTAGGGGTTAGGGTGGGGTTTGGGTTAGCATTTAGGGTTGTTGGGTTAGGGGTTAGTAGTTACGGTTGGTTTAGCTGTTAGAGTTGGGTTAGGGTGGAGTTTAGGTTAGGGGTTATGATTGGATTAAGTTGGGGTTTGGGTTAGGATGGGGTTTGAGTTTGGATTAGAGGTTAGGGATGAGGTTGGGTTAGGGTGGAGTTTAGGTTAGGGGTTATGATTGGATTAAGTTGGGGTTTGGATTAGGGTGGGGTTTGAGTTTGGATTAGAGGTTAGGGATGAGGTTGGGTTAGGATGGGGTTTGGGTTAGAGTTAAGGTTAGGGTTGTGTTTGGGTTAGGGGTTAGTGTTGGGTTAGGTTTAGTCTGATTTTAAAACGTGTAACTTCTGTCAGTTGCGTTCACGCTGGTTGAACATGAGTAATACCTGGTGTGACTGTCTCCCTGGAAACCTCCCGTGCCTCCTCATCCTCTTGACAGAACTTGTTCAACTGTTCTTGCGTAAACTCTGCATTTCAGAATTAAAGAACTCATTGTTCTTCATCCTGGCAGAACGGTCCGATCGTCATAATGACATGTTTTCATGTTGTCAGAGTTGAATCCATGTACCATGTCGTCATCCATACCTCGTTTCTACATGTATGTTAAACATGTTGAGACGTTCATTAAAGTCAATATTTAATCCATCAGTCAGACATGATAAATGTGTGATTTACAGTTCTTCAGTTCAGTTCAGAGGTTGAATAACTGTTCAACAGTTCGTCAAAGTCAATTAAATAATCAATAGATTTGAACCTGCATATAAAATGAACCATAAAAAGTATAAATATAGTATAATTTAAAAAAAAAATACAATGTAATATAAAACTATATTATAATTGTTCATATTTTTTGACCCATAACTTTTATTTCAGTTTTACAAGTTCAGAAAACATCCTACTGATGCACATGTATCTTTAATTTAATACTAATATGATCAAAATGGCAAAAACCTTCTACAGTTTGATGAAGCTGAATATGTTGAACCATCTCAGTGATTGTTTTCTACCCTGTTGGTCAACGCTGATTCACTGTCTAATGAAAACCAAAGCCTTTCATCATCGATGGCAAATGGCCACTGACTGTAGGTCCAGTCTGAAGGTTTCCTGGGTCTTGGACCGGGTCCAGCTCGGTCCTGGCTCTGGGCCACAGTCAGCAGGTCTTTGAAACAAAGAACCCACAAATAGAGTCTGAATGGGTGGAAGTCTGTCCTCCAACATGGACCAACATGGACCATAGCATGTCATAACTGTTTGTTTATTATTATTATTATTATTGTTGTTGTTGTTGTTGTTGTTGTTATTGTTATTGTTATTATTATAACCACAACAACGCATGCAAATGGAAAAAGGTCAAACTAAACAGACATACATCCAGGGTTAGTTTACATCAAGTAGTAGATAAGTGAAAATACAGTAATTTAATCAAATTTCAATCAAATTTATTTATACAGCATCACATCATAACTAAAGTTATCTGATGACCTTTTCCACATAGAATGGAATAAAACAGACTGTTCAACCAACTGACAGACAGAATCCACCAAGAATAAATAAACACTCGGTGACAGTGGAAGGAAAAAAAACACCTTTTAACAGGTATAAACCTGAAATAGACCCGACTCTGGAGGATGGACCGATATGATGTCCAGGGTGATGTTCAGTATAATGTCCAATATGATGTCGAGGATGATTCAGTTTTGGTTGTATTTGTCGATCCATTCATCTTTACGTTCAGTCTACTAACTCTAATCTCATCCCATACTGGATTTCACTCTGATCCAGTGTCCATAGTTGAAGGTCATTAGTTCACTTCAGAATGATGTCTGTGGATATTGTCTCATCTGTGGACATTGTCCTGTCTGTGGACATTGTCCTGTCTGTGGACATTGTCCTGTCTATGGACATTGTCTCATCTGTGGACATTGTTCCATCTGTGAACTTTGGCTTGTCTGTGGTCATTGTGCTGTCAGTGGACATTGTCCCATCTGTGGTTCTGTCTTTTCCTCAGTATAAACTGTTCAGACTCTGGTTCCTTTAATGCGATGGACGGGGCTGAGCTCCACTACAGCAGGAATACGCTGAGCGTTGCACTTCTACTGTCAGGCAGCAGGGATTTACTGATATTATGGGGACAGATACATCTGTGAACGCAGTTCCTCAGGGGACAAAATGTATGTCCTCCTGAATTAAATCATCCAAGACAGGACTGGTTTAATGATAGGGTTAGTTATGGTTTCTGTTAAGGTTTGGGTGAGGATCAAGATAAGGATGTAATGTCTGCTCAACCAATGAAAGCCCAGGGAGAGGGAGAGGGGGAGAGAGAGAGAGAAACAAGGGTGTGGGGGGTGGGGGTGAGGCAGGTGGGGAGGCAGAGAGAGAGGCATGCAGTCTGGAGGAGGAGGACAGCAGTGTGTGCATGTGCCTCCGGTCCTACATCGGTCCGGCAGATCGCCTCCAAAACCCCCCTCCCCTCCCCCCCCCACGCCATTGGTACATGTCGTCTACTCAGGAGGAGGATGTTGAAGTTCCGTGTGGACAGGAGAGTCAGGTAAGGAGGAAGTAACACAGGGGAGAGGATGAAGAGGAGGCTGTGGATGAAGAAGGTGACGGGGGGGCAGGTGTCCAGGATCCTGGAGGTCAGCGAGGACTGCATTGCAGTGCCAGTTGGAGAAGCATGAGCCCTGTGTTTGTGAGCTGCTGTAGTAACACAGCATGGGGGTGGGTGGTGGTGGGATGGGGGTGGGGTTTGTGTCAATGACACGGTGTGATGTTAGTGTTGAAGCCGGAGTAGGATTTCACTGATGTTTCAGTGGGATTGGATGGACGTGGTTGATTTGATTCTCATTCAGTGAGACTGAACTGAAACAGGAAACACTGCTGTTCTGAGTGTTCTAGCTCTACACTGGTCTCATATTTTGCTGATGTTCAGATCCAGAAATAACATTCATACTGTAAAATAAGAAGTTGCACATTGGTTTTTATTACTCTGCCTTAATGTTGTAAAAAGCAGCCCTGGTCATTGGATTTAGATGATGGACCTGTGTGAATTGTAACTCTTCTGAGGTTTTGGATTAGGGTTTTTTAGGGTTGGGGTTTGGATTGGGGGGGGGATTAGGGTTGGGGGTGGGATTGGGATTAGG
>JAPSES010027591.1:0-12996 GCA_029822895.1 Maxillicosta whitleyi
AATGTTGAACAACAGATTTATTTAGAATGTCTAAATAGACTATCCCACATTAATAAATATATGTAATATATAAATATAATGTCACAGAGCATAGTTTTTTAGAAACATCACACAGTATCATGTCCTGTTTTACATAAAAGCATAAAAACATAAAAACATTGTGATTTATATATAAAACTGGCCTGAACCAACCGCAGTGTCCAATAATCTGCCGTACCTGTTCAAAAAACATGTTTCATTTTGTGTATTTTGGCAAAATTTAGGAAAGGTCATCAAATAAAAGAATGATCCTTAGTGTATTTTTTACTACTGTTGAATGTCAAACCAGGTCAAATTTGACCCGATTACTGTGTAAGGGTTAAATGAATGATCGTCTCCACTCTAACATGTGCTCTCTCTCCTCTGAAGCTCATCGTGGGTATCCTACAGGCCCAGGACCTCGCTGCTATGGACATGGGAGGAACCTCAGATCCTTATGTCAAAGTCTTTTTGTTGCCGGACAAAAAAAAGAAGTACGAAACCAAAGTTCAACGCAAGAATTTGTGTCCTGTTTTCAACGAGACTTTCATTTTCAAGGTACACAAATATGTGGCAAAGTGGTTTCTGCTTTAACCCATAAAGACTCATTGGTTTGTGTCAGTTCCCAAATTAATTTTTCTCTATATTTAACCTTTACTTAAAAGACCTATCAGCATTTATCATAATATATCCTCTGTATTTTTTATGTATTGTCTGTATTTTTCACTGTAAATCCTGTATTTTCTTATATTTCATTTCCTATGTTTAATTTAAATGCTCATGAATACTCGGTAAATTCAATGGTTATTATATTAAAACACAGAAAACTGAAGAAAAAGGGACTTTTTTTTAGCAAAGATTTCAATAACTGAATATAAAAGAAACAAGTGTCTCTATCCACTGTGATTGATCCAACTCAGACTGTTATATTATACTGTGTATTTTGTGCTTTTTTTTAGTTTAAAAAAAAAAAGAAGGATTTTCTTATATTTGATTTACTGATTATTGATTACTGATTGTCGATATTTATTAAAGCTGAAATGAAGGTTGAGGGTTATTATATCAGAAATAGAAAAAACTGAAGAAAATCTGACTTTTTTTCACAAATATATCAATAACTGAACATAAACCCAGTGTTTCCATCCACTATCATTGATCCAACTCCATTGGTTTTACTGGTGAATCAATGTTGTAGAAGATGACGGTGTTTGTACATTCACTACAGAACCTCTGAACATCCAAATGAGTCATATCTGATGGTTATGAAAATATGACAAACTGTATTTTACACCAATTATTTACATGTGTTAATAGGACTAGTGGATCAACAGGTATTAAACCGTTTAGATCAGTAGATGGTTTGGATATTTGGGCCTTTATGGGTTAATGTTAAGTATTTGTTGTGTGTTTTTCTGCAGGCTTTTGATGACATATATATATAGATTTTTTTTTCTTCTTCTTTTTTTACCTCTCAGGTTCAATCATAGTCTCTACTTTGACAAACATATGCTCCCGCCACGATAAATAAAAACAGACTGTCTGCTATCACTATTATATATCCTGTGGAATATGCATGTTCATTTACCTATTTATCTAATTACTTATTTATTTATTTTATTTACCTTCATTTATTCCTCTTTTTTTTATCATTATTACTATTATTATTATTATTTTATTTTAATTTTTTTTTTACTAATATGCATCTATAACTCTCTACCTAACTTGATTGTTTAACTGGTTTATCTAATGGTGGAGATAACAATGTTAATCATCTTTATTGAAGATACTATTGATGCTGCAATTGATAAGTTGGACTTAGATAATTAAATTGTTTATTATTATTATTATTATTATTATTTTTACTCTACTTTATCTATTCATTCAAAATTTCAATATAGGCCTACATTTGTTTGTTTGTACCTTTTTTTTCCCTCTTTACTTCACACACAGGGTGGGGAAAAAAAAGTGTGATTAACCAGGAGACAATTGTAAAATGTAATCATGATTATTGACACAATAAAATAAAATTAAAAAAAAGAAAACAACAAACCTTATTCCCTCTGACATATCTTTCCAAACCAATGAAAACCAGTAATGAATTCCACATCTTTAAATTTACATTAATATCATTCCATGATTTAACTCCAATAACAGAAATACATCTTCTTTTTATACATTTAACAGCTTTTTGTACAGTACACATACAAACACTTCTGAAATCATACACAGTTTACATTATACTTTGGGTGAGAAATGTAAAAAAAAAAAAAGACAGTGTTTTCAGTTTTAAATAACTATAAACATGGATATTTTACACAATTATGTGCTACTTATAGATCTACAATTTCTGGATTAGAGACTAGGCCATTTTAACGTAACACAGTTGGTCTTGGCCTTAAATAATCCATCTTGTATCAGGCTCCACCATATTTTACTTGGACACAGAACACTGGCAGTTTTATTCCAAGACCTATCAGAACTATAACTGCAGAGATATCACTACATTCCCTACTTACTGTCTGATTATTTAGTAACATGATCGCTGTTCAGGTGTAAAACCTTTTACCGTATCTTTATTTGGGTTTCCGCAGTTCTCATTCTGTCTACTTGATGAAGGAGAAATGATCATCACTCCATTTTATAAGTATTATAAATTGATGTATCTCAAATATTATCTATAATTATTAGCTCTATGTATATATATTGCCTTGAGAAACTCTTTGAATTCATTGTTTTTACATACCAGGACATAAAAAAAAAGTTATCTGGTCCTCATCAGGTTCTAAAGCTATTCAAATCTCACCTCTTCTATGAAAACACTGCATTTGAATACACAGCAGCATGACATTCCTCCTGACATTCCATCCTGGTCTATGTGTGTGTGTGTGTGTGTGTGTGTGTGTGTGTGTAACAGAGGGTTTTTCATATGTGTGTTCTGCCCAGAGTTTTGTCTCTCAGACAGAACTGCAGCCCCTCAAACTGAAGTGAGAAAAGCAGCTGCATAATTATTCCATTCTTGTTGTGCTCATTGTTATTGTTCATACACTGCATGAAACTTTTATTGGTTGGACTTACAAAACACATCCCTAAACACAGCAAAATAAAGGGGAAATACAGGCAGAATGCAGAGTCTCTGCAGGTAAACACACCAGACACTGACAGACACACTAGTGATGAAAGGGACTGGTATTGTAAAGGTTTTTATGTATATACTTTTGGGGAAAATATTACATACTTTGCTTATAAGGAGGAACAAAATCTGTCTTAAAGATGATTATTATCTGTTTTTCATAAAATCCCAATATATTTGTCTGTATATATCAGTATAATACACTGGTTGCAGTTTAGGTCATCCTCAATACGGTCATACTAGCTTGGTATTTAATATTATATTTACATGAATGCTGAGGAACCTTATTACATTTAATGAGATTCCACAGAAGATGCTAAGATTGCATGGCTGTCATTTAATAGCACTCCTCTTAATTTCCACCAGAGGGCGACCACAAGTCACCAAAAAGGACAAACAAGTCAATCAATGACTTCTGTCAAAAGTCTTAATTGCCAATTAAAATCTACCTTTTCCATCCCTGTTTCTGTCTAGTTATTTTCTGTCTCCAAAAACATACTTTTGAAAACAGGGAGCAGCTAAAAGCCTAGAGGAAGCTCCTACAGATATCTGTCAAACCCATACTATGCATAATTTATCACACCATTTACTGGTACAGAAAACAAAGGATGCCAAGCCCTCTCACTAATGGCTAATGGTGTGTGTGTGTGTGTTCGCGAATATGAAATGTGTGTGCGTGTGTGAAAGACAGAAAGAGCATTAGAGTGTAATGAAGAAAAGTGAACCAGCAGTTGGTAAGATGACGACAAGGTAAAAGCTGGCAGATGTACAAAGTCCTTTACTGCAGTCCTTATATCTATGAGTTCTGCAAGTACCTGAAGCTCCCAGAAGATGCTGCGAGTGTGTCTGTGGTAGTACTGTCTGAGAGGGATGTACTCCACTCCTGTGCAGTCACCGTTCAGGTAGCCCTCCACATGCTTAAAGAACCAGGGTTTAAAGTGCAGGCCGATTCTGTTGATCTGAAGGAAAAATCGATGCGTATTTTGACAACCGTGTAAAGATAACCACGTCTACGTATGTCTTTGATGCACACCTTACCTTATCAGGCTCTGCGTGGTCCGTCATAGTTCCTGTCATAATGACCGCACTGTCCACATTATACTGAATACCCTCTACAAATGTGTTCTGCTTGTTCTGTGATGCCTCTGCGAAGCGTTTACAGATGTTCTCCAGACCTCTGACCGGCTCGTAGCGCAGTTTCACCCACTGCTTAGCGGGGACTATCTTAATCTCAGCCGCAACCAGGAAACCCAGAGTTCCACAGGACCATGGGACAGCGTGAAACAGATCTGAATTGTCCTCCTGTGTGTCAGTCATAAGAATATTGAAATCATCTAATTATTTTCATGGAACGTTTATGGAACATAAGCAATATACAGCCAAAATATTTATTTAGTTTTAGGATTAAGTTTAGGATGTGGCTAAAACAACGTGGATCAACTATAATGTTTACTCTAACCCACAGGTGTCAAACATGCGGCCCAGGGGCCAAATCTGGCCCCGTGAAAGGGCCCAATCCGGCCCGTGGAATGAATCTGTGAAATGCCAGTATTACACTCAGAAAATTATCAATCATTGGACATTAAAATCATTCTAGTTTCCATATTCAGCCCAATTCAATTTCAAATGGATCAGAACCAGTAAAATACTATTTCAATAACCTATACATAATAAAAACTCAGTCTTCTCTTTGTTTTACTGTCAAAAAAGCAAAATTACATGAAAATGGTTATATTTATGTGCTAATCTTCCACAACAAAGTGAAAAACCTCAACAAAGATGAACAACCTGAACTGTCTTAAGAGACTCAGGTGTAATTGGACCAATAATCTGCCTGTTTCTAAATGTTTGGTGTAGTTGTAGATCTACTGTGATCTGTATGTTGTCATGCACATGTGTAAATGATAAACAGAGGTAGAATATTGTTAAAATTGTACTTATTTTGCTTTAAAAAAATTCAGTTTTTTTCAAAGTGCTTTGTGTTATTCACATTTTTTAAAGGATAGTTTGTAAATGTAAAGTTTTTCACACTAAAACATAGAGAAATGTATGGAGTTGACATTATTTATATGTTATTTCTGCATTGGTTTGACACCCCTGCCCTAACCCCTAACTGCATATGGGTAACTACTATTTATTAAAAGGTTTATTTTAGATATGACTGTACACATAAATATGGCATAGTTTTGTTGATGCATGTTGTCTCTATGATGTCACTATACTACTAAAGTACTATAGTACTATACAACTATACTAATATGGTACTATACAACTATACTAATATGGTACTATACAACTATACTAATATGGTACTATACAACAATACTACTATACAACTATATAACTGTACTACTATAGTACTATACAACTATACTTATATGGTACTATACAACTATATAACTATACAACTATACTACTATAGTACTATACAACTATACTACTATGGTACTACAACTATACTACTATACAACTATACTACTATAGTACAATACAACTATATTACTATAGTACTATACAACTATACTACTATAGTACTATGCAACTATACTACTTTACTACTATGTATACTACTATACAACTATACTACTATACTACTATAGTACTGTACAACTATACTACTATGGTACTACAACTATACTACTATACAACTATAGTACTATACAACTATACTACTATGGTACTATACAACTATACTACTATAGTACTATGCATCTATACTATTTTACTACTATGTATACTACTATACAACTATACTACTATACTACTATAGTACTGTACAACTATACTACTATACGGACTCTTTCATTAAACAAGGGGTTTCAAACTCATCTTGGTACAGGGGCCACATACAGCCCAATATGATCTGAGGTGGGTCAGACCAGTTAAATAGTAATATTATTCCATACTTTTCTCTATGTTGTAGAGTGAAAAAAAAGTTAAATTACAGGGAAAAAAATTATGTTTATGTTTAGAAACTATACTTTAAAAATGTGAATAACATGAATAACAACATCCTTTTGGCTGTGTCAGACCTAACTTGTGGACTCAGTTCTATGACAACATTGTCAAAGTGTCTGTTTAATAGTAATTTAATTTTAATGGCATTTTTGCAATACCAGGTGATTTCATGTATAGAGCGTGTTTGAACTGCAACAATGTCGGTAATTCTTAATTAATGACGTATAAGTGCAATTTTAACTATATTTTGTCTGAGTTTATCATTTACATATGTACATTACAACTTATAAATCACAGTGGATCTACAAAGACACAAAACATTTAGAAAAAAAAAAATAGACTTACTTCTTAAATGATTTTGCACCTGTTGATTGTTAATATCTTTAGTGTAATCTTTGCACATCAAAAATTCATCCTACGGGATAAAATGGACCCTTTGATGGGCTGTTTTGGCCCACGGTCCATATGTTTGATTCCCCTGCATTTAAACATCTAAGTTCAACCCTTGCATATTTAAAAAAAACAACAACTGTTTTTGTTGTGTTGTTGAGCAATAATTACATAAGTCTGTCCAAACCACACTAGTTTTTGCTTCAAACAAAGCCAGCTCTCACCTCAGTACAACGGACTAAGCTTCCATCAGCTAAAACCAGTTCATATGCGACACAGATGTGTTGAAACAGCCCGTAAATATGAGAAGACGACTCAATGCCTGTACCCATCACCAAACCACCTGAAAGAAGAGCAACAATAATCCATTCATACCATAGTTGTTTATTTTCTTCCCAAGTAAAAACAATAGCGGTACAAGACCAAAGCATAAGCAGTGTCTGCCCACTGTGATATGCATGTGCCTGAGTGGACATCAGAATAAATGAATGTACCACGGACTGATGGGAAAACATTAGATTGTTGATGCGCAGTTTATGACATCAAGAAATCCATTATGAAACCTGATCCACGGGTGCTTCCAACACTGCTGCCATTTCCTCCCAGTTTCATCTTTTGAGCTACAACATCAATCATCTAACACAATTACAGAAATTGCTGAAGCTCCAAACAGGAAACAGTGATTAAAGGAGGAAATGCAGGATCTCCATCTGTGGACACTGAGCTATTTGTAGAAAACAGGAAGAGCAGACGATGACGCTCTGATGATCCCCTATAAAATCATCAGGAATAACTGTAATAAAGAAAACCTACCCACAGTGAGGTCATCCAGTTCAGGCAGCACTGGCAGTGTCCAGCCAATAGAGTTGAGGAGAGCTGTCACCTGACCCATGTTTGCCAAAGGCTCCACTCGGACCACCTAAAAACACAGAAAACTCCAATCAATAAAAGCTAATCCTGCTAGCTCTGGATGTCCCATTACTCACACTCTCACCAAAAACAAGAATTAAATAACATCAGTAAAGTGTGCAGGTTTTTTTTTAAAGCATTTATAACTGAATTTATGTACAAACAGCACTTTTACTGCTGTTGAAAATAAACATATTATCTGTTATTCTAACTTATTATTCTCTTGTTATAGCTTTTACACTGTAAATTCTACTTGTTAAACTTATCATCATCTTAACAATACCCTACAATACTGATCCTGGTTTATTTTAATATTGTACCAAAAACTGAATATCAGCTTTTTAATGTTGAATTTACAGAACTCTGTCCTCTTCCACCCACAAATTGACAGGATGGTCAACATTTATTTTCAACTTTTGGCCTGGAAATATTGTCTGGAACACTTCAACAGTTGCATTTACTTTGCTATAATGCATTACATTTTATCACAACTTTCACACATATTATTTGTTCTCTCTACACTTTGACACTTGGCTGGACTTCTTTACTGTTGAGAACAGGGTATTGCAGGCCAAACTCAACCCACCGAAGGGTCCGGTCTGACCCAGGATAAATTTATGTGTAGTGTAATTTGGAAATCACACAGAAGACGTTAACGGTCAATGGTGTCCAACTCATTTTAATTTGAGGGCCACATACAGCCCAACTGGATCTCTACTGTGTTTGGCCAGTATAGTGATTGATTGATTGACGAATGGACAGACGGACAGACAGACAGATAGATATATGCTTTTTATGATAGCTGTACAAAAAACACACTGACCCATCACAACTGACATCCTCACATACAACCAATAAAACTGAATAAGTGTTAAAAACAGAATAAAAGATATATAAATATATAATATCTACAATAAAAGTAATGTCAAATATTACAATAAACAAAACAACTACAGTATGTTAGTATGCTACAGTAGCTGACAGGAAGGACCTCCTACTGTGTACCAGGGGGGGGGGGGTCAGTCTGTGGCTGAAGCTGCTCTGTCTGAACACCCCAAGATGGTGAAGTGGGTGGGATGTATTACTCAAAATAGAGTTCTGCTTCCCCGAGCGTTCTCACCCCAACCATCTGCTGAACTGTATTCAGTCCCATCCCAATGATGGAGCTCACTTTCTTAATTAGTTTGTTCAGTCTGTTTCTGTCTGACATGTGAGTTCCCTCCCCCCAACACATCACACCAAAAAACAGGGCACCAGCCACCACAGTATAATAAGAATAATTGCATAACAACCAATAAATACAAAGTCTAAACTCCAAAATGTTACCAGTTGCTAAATGTTTTCTGCCTTTATACATTCACAGTGTGTAATGTACATGGATAAATAACAGGTTGAAGCATAATTTTGTTAAAATTGTGACTGAAATACTGAAACTTTACTAGTGATAAACTATAATGATTAAAAGACTGATGACACCTGAACAAGGAACAGCATCAGTACATTATTTAATAGGTGTTTCTTCCCACCTGCCTTGTTGTGTCCACCTCAAGGATGTCCATCATATTGATCATGATGTTCTTGTGGGTCTTCTTGTACTTCCCTACTCGGAGAGAGACGGTGAGCCACCCGGGTCGACCCGTACACATGTATTTCTTACCACCTTCCTTCTTCCACTCACGCACCTGAAATACAGTATTAGATGAAATTAGAACAAAAAGGCTAAAACTTCCAGTTCAGTTTAACAAAAATTAAAAGAAAAAAATTAAAACACCAATGTAATAAGTAATAAAGACAAGAAATAAAGGGGCTTCAACAAAGTTTGCTTCTATGAAATGAAAAAAATATCTTTATTGGCCAGTGTTGTGAAGTTTTCTTTCACATGTGGTAGTGATTACTTAAGCCTTAGAATAAATAGAATAACAAGGCAGCAATCATAATACATACTTCCAATATTTCAATATCCCCCTGTTTATACTGACTGATCATCATTTGTAGTAGTTCTATCTTTGTAGTGGTTTTATATTGAGAATTGTTCATATTTTAAGATGTTAATCTTATTTAGAAATTAAGATTCAGCTCTTTCTGAGTATCACGACCAAGGTGAGCGTTGGGATCAGCAGAAAGTGACTAGTGTTTCATGATTAATGATAAACATATTTAATGTACTATAATATCTGCAAGAGTTTCTCTCAATAATTATTAGAAGTCTGTTTGGGTATTAGTCTCTGTAACAACTACTTTAACCTATGTTACTGTGATGCATATTGATGGTTAAGAACAAATAACATCATACCACATGAATCCAACATTAACAATGATATTACACAAGACTGGTGATAAAATTCTGTTTATTGTTAAAGCAGTATATTTGTATGTGGGCCTGTTTCTTTCATCTTTTGCGTTTAATTTGGTTACTTTATGAGCTAAAAAAAACTTCCAAACATAGCTACTTTATTGTGTTAATTCATATTTAATAATCAACCCTTATGATTGGTTTTATGTTCTGCTTTGATGTTTATGAAATGTCCTGAACATAAAGAATGGTTTAAAATAAATAAGCATAAGAATAATTTGTTTTCTTCAACTTTATGACCAAAAAATCAGCTTTTGCACTTAACAGGAATGATGAGTTGATATTTATTGTGGTAATGGACAGATATATCAACTCAACATATTTTTGGTATAGCCCTAATAATAACTTTATATGTCTATATACGTGTTTGTGAATGGGAGGAAAAGAGTTGTCAGGTTTTCCCACGTTAACCCCATTTATAAACCCCATTACTGACCTTTGACTAGGTGCAATGATCACATACTGACTGAGTCCCAGTTACACTTTATCTATCAACAATAAATCACATTGTCATGGTCATTTAATGTGAAAATGTAAAAAAATATATATACTGTATTCTAGCTTCATGTGCAATAGTGCATTTTCTTCTAGCGGTATACCCTTAAAACAGACTTGGGTGATAAGTCAATGGATGTAATTTTGGATAATAGTATAAAATAACAATAAAAACCCAGTGTGTCAAATGATGGGTTATCACCTAGAAACAGTAATAAGATGCATCAAACTGTTAAATATGAAATACTGAAATGGAAATACAACTGAAAATTCATAGAGCATTTAGATTGTTTGTTATTTTCATTCTCAATTTTGATTCATTTCACAAATAATGCATGAAATGTTTGGCCAATAAAATCATGAAAATGTGTTTCTCAAAGCATCCTCAAATGCCTTGCAAACAAAATATAGTCAGATATTATTACACAGAAGGGAAGCAACAAGCTAATATTGACATCTAACATGCTGGATCAGACCATTTGGATTTTTGTTTACTAAGAATAATCGATTAATCGTTGCAGCTGTGAGGCCTGAATGCATGTCTCCCACTCATTCATTGTTGCAGTGAAAGTTCTTCAAACGTGGTATGCTAGTTATGATGTTGATACCAAAGTATATTAATAAAACAGCAGAACTACTTTTACACACAGATGCTCACCTGCCGTTGGATGTCTCGCACGCGCTGGTCGTGTAGTTTTGGCGCAGAGCACATCTTAAAGATCATCCATGCCCTCACATAATAATACACATCAAATATGACAGACAGTGGCAGGAGGAACAGGCAAACGAATATCCACCTCTGATGAATGATCACGTAATCGAGACCTTTGACTCTGATCCACAGCAGAAACAAAACAACCACACCGGCTAAATACAGCAGCGGACCCATGGCTTCAGCTCCGACTCTGCGCACAATTATCTTCAGTTTTAGCTCAGACCCCCGAAAACAGGTGAGGAAAAAATGAGGGTGACTATCCCACCACACAAACCCCACTCCTCATGGTCACTTCACCACGATAGGTGAGCGGCGCTAGGTGGTCGGTGGGCCCGTCCTCTGCTTCACTCTGATTGGTCGCTATCACGCAAGAGGCGGGACTATCTGTACGTACTGCACGCTGATTCGTCAAATGTATGGTTGTAGAGAATTCTGGGACGATATCCTCGCTGATTTTCAGCCAATCGTAAAGCAGGAAGGCTGTCACACCATGCGCCCAGTTTTCTGTTACAACACTGCTGCTATCAGTCACTGAAGTCAATAGAAAAAAATAAAGTAAAATAGAATATTGAAAGTAGCTTATAACACAGGGTTGAAAATTTAGGAAAAAATACGTATTTTTGTAATTTAAAAAAAAAAATGTATCGTGTTGTTTTATATATTTTTAAGCATTTTATAGTACAACACTAACTTACAGAGTGTAAATGTGCTTCATAAATACCCATATTCCATTAGTTTTCATTTGTATTATTCATTCAGTTATAACTTCAAACTGTTGTTCTACTTGTTATTGTAACGCTACAGGCAATATTATTATCTATTTAAATCAGTTAAAATGATATTGAATCTCCAATCCACTACCCTAAAAGACCCCACAACCAAAAAAAGATTTGGTGATGGTTGAAACCAGGGTCAAACTTATTTTTGTTGCACAATGTAGCCTTTTAAGACTTTGGGACACTGGGCTACAAAGAACCCCTTTGTCATAACCAGTATGCTTATTTAATGTTTATAGGAATTAGAAGTCCTGCACACATGCGCGCGCACACACGCACGCACAGACACGGGGCTAAAGTGGTACCCTTCAGACACATTAGACAGAGGGAGGGTGGGGCGCCAGTAAAGATTTCTTAATGGGCTCTGCCGTCCTCTCGTCCATCTGCCTTGATAAACACACACATACACACACAGCTTAGTCCACACTGGCCTGATGCGCATCACTGCCAATCACCGTTTTCTTTTTTGTTTCTTTTATTTTATTTCCCAACAAAGCGTCGTTTTGGATACTTCACTACAGGATCTGGGCTTCCACATGGACTCTATGATCAACAGTTTTTAATCTTGATGGGCGATTAAAATGATGGGAGCATATTTAATCAGCTGTTCCCTGTAACTGGATTGTTCCAACTTCATGGTGACTCTTTGGGTGTGTGGTCCTTCAGAGCGCATGGAGAACGCACTGGCTGGGACAGTTTGTGTGTGATTGACAGTTTTCCAGTGTTACATCCTCAGTAATATCCACGGTCCTGAGATAGGATGCCTTCCCTGCACCACGGAGCTATCTTCGTCGGAGCCTTCCTCATTGTGACCGGGGGCTCCACAGCCTTCCTGGCCTCCTACCAGAGCCGTCTGCAGGCGTTCTCCCTCTGCTGTGTGGTGCTGGGGGTGGTCATGCTCATCCTGGGGCTCTTCTGGGCCATGAACAGCAAAAGTGCGGTGAACTACAACCACCGAGAGTTTGACCCAGAGTGTCCACATTATCCTTACAATGATTACCCCAACTTCAGCAGCCATGCCCTCTTCTCACCCCCGGGGACCCGCTTTGCAGAATCGCAGTCGGTGTTTCTGCCCAGGTTGGTTGAGACAGACATTACTTCTTCTTATCAACTTCTATATTTATGATCGTTTGCATTCTGCAGCAAAGAATCTGAAAACAAAAATGTAATCTTAATAACTGTGTGTGTGTGTGTGTGTGTGTGTGTGTGTGTGTGTGTGTGTGTGTGTGTGTGTGTGTGTGTGTGTGTGTGT
>JAPSES010027627.1:2600-12991 GCA_029822895.1 Maxillicosta whitleyi
TGGTTGTGTTAGCTCCTTTTGTTTTTAAAATTAATGTGCCGTTTTTTTAAAAATAAAAAAAAATTAATATGAACCCCCCCCCCCCCCTAAAAAAAAAAAAAAAAACACAGCCAAGGTTCTACCACAACCCAGTCTCCATAAGGTCCAGGACAAAACCCCAGGACAAAAACCCACAACTGGATTCCAACTCACTCCCAACTGCCTTCCAGGGCTTCAGCAGCCTTCGTTTAAAGTAGAAGCCCCTCCCACTGGCAGGTCAAATGGTCTACTCTTTTTCTCTAAACATATATTTGCCAAGTATAAACCTAACATTTTACTTTATCCCTCCCTTTCTAAATTTATATTCCTTTTTATTCTGACTTAAAATGAGGAATAAACACAGAATCCATACATTATCGGATCACACGGTGCATTTCACAGGACATTTCCCCTATATATGCCGTGTTTCTCCCCACTTCCCCGGGCTCAGGTGGCACGCAAAGTGTGTGTGGAAACGACTGCTCCCAAGTGTGAACCCTTAGTTGCGTTATTGTTGGGAATAGGAAGAGTGAATGTGGTGATGGGTATGACCGAGCGCAGACGGAGGGAAAGAGAAGGCGGGGGTGTAGTGTGCACGTGTGTGTGTGTGTGTGTGTGTGTGTGTGTGTGGTGCCGGCTTGGGTGCGTCGCCTGCAGCGGAGGAAGAGGAGGCTTGGTGATGGGGTCGCTCCGTCACATGCATCTTAACAGTATCACCTAAAAAACAGAGGCACCAGACTGACATGTAGCTTGTGCGACTGCCAACGAGATGTATTTACTTACTAATCAAAAGTGCTGTTCTAGATTGTTTTGTCCTACTTTAACCTCTGCATGTGCTCACACTTGAAAATGAGATCCCGATCTCCATGTGTTTTCACCTGTATAAATAAAAAAAAATCAAGGTTATGCGTTGTAAGAAGATGTGTCTCGTGAGTCAGAACGGATGCCTGCAGCGTGTCGTGGCTCAACTCTGCGGCTTAATTCCAAACATCCTGTTGGTTGAAGTGTCAAAACATCCCTAAAACAGATGCTGCTGCTACGTACGCTGTTTTGTTTTATCTCACTCCTGCAAGCGAAGTGTAACAAGCCAGAATATGTGCTGATGTGTCAGTTAAATCACACTGAACCCTACGCCTGTTTCCACAACATTAGCTTCCCATTCTTTGTGTTGCGGCCGCTCTGGGCTTCTTTTGATGACACCAGATATTACTTTTTTTTTTTGTCTTTGATGCTCCTCGCTTCAGGCAAGAGTTGTTCATGTTCACATTTATTGATTTGTCTGTCTGTAGCTCCGAGTAATTATTTGAATCATTAAATGCGTGTTACTACCACTGACGCTGAAGCTGAATAGTTTGCTATTTCACTAATGATGGAATCTAACAGGACACAATGTCGTTTTTATGTCACTGGATGCTCTGGGCAGAATTAAAGCTTTCACAACTGGTCATTGGGTTGGGTGCTGACATATCAATAAGAGAGTGACAGATTAGACAGTGCGGTCATAAAATATAGATCTTAAAACCACCTTGCTGGTTAGTTTAATGGGGACAAATAGTTTTATTAAAGTCTTTATGATGTTCTCTTTATGCTGTCAAAATGATCCCAAAGTTAAACCAAAACCAACCAGATTAAATTAAAGTCAAATAGACCTCGGTTCAGAATTTCATGTGTCAAAAGACCAAAAAATAGCTGCATGTTGTTAATTTATCCACTTGTTTCACACAAGGATTCGATTTTGGCTTTAGTTTAAGGACAAACTACAGCATTTATATAAAATGAAACATTTAAAAAAATAATAATTATTATCTAAATACAACATTTATGGATCAAACCTGAACCTACCGATGCTGGTTGTAAGGTAGGCACACGCTCAAATATAACAACCACACACTCGTATATAACAACAGAGGTCATGCTATGAGTCCAGGTGGTGCAGGGTTAACACTGAGGGTTAGAAAACATGGAAATTATTATTTTTTTTGTAGACTCTGTATGTTCTGTTCATGTTATACAGGTTTCCTCCAGGGCGTTCAGTTTCCCCTGTTATCAAAACCATGTATGCTAGGTTTATTCTCCTGTCAGTGCCCTTCATTGAGGTACTATTGTCGATCTGCCACTAACCCTAGCATGTACTAGGTTACATAAAGGCAGTGGGCGGCTGTGGCTCAGTTGGTAGAACGGGTTGTCTAGTGGCCAAGGAGTTGGCAGTCCAAATCCTGGCTCCCACTGTCCACATGTCAATGTGTCCCTGAGCAAGACACTGAACCCTAAATTGCTCCCAGTAGGGTCTGGCATAGTACTGTAGCATAGTAGCCACCTACTGGTGTATGGGCTTTGTAAAGCGCTTTGAGTACCAAGGTATAGATATAGCGCTATATAAGTGCAGAACATTTACCATAAAAGGGAACTTTGCCGTCTTTTTATTTTATCCATCTGTGAAAGCTCTGGTGGTGACACTAGATGGAAAAATAAATATGGGTGTTTTACTCCCTTAGTGGTTCACGCTACTGGCTTTGGTGCAGAAGATTGTTGGTGGAACCTTGGGAAAGGCCCTTTACACTATACATGCCTATACCTGTAGCCACAAGGGGGCAGTGTCTCATTGTTCTGGTCCCGAGCCCGGATAAATACAGAGGGTTGTGTCAGGAAGGGCATCCGACGTCACAAATCAATATGCAAATGTGATTCACTGTGGCGACCCCTGAACGGAAAAAGCCAAAAGAAAGTTTTTACTGCAGTTAAAGGTTCAATAGTTAAGATGCTCACATGTTCAGTTTCTGTATTCCTTTAAATTTCTCAAAATTAAAAATTGGCCAAGGGGAAACAATATAATTCCTACTATTAATCAACACGTTGGTCTGGCTCCATTTTGGCATCAAGGAGGCCTGTGTTTCAAAAAGATATTTATTTTTGGCTTTTATTTTCTCAAACATGCTTTTCCTGACGGTTTTTCACCATCTGTTTAAGGTCTGAGTTTTGCAATAAGTTCTGTAAAAAAGTGATGCACATTAATGCAAGTGGTGTTAAAGTAAGTTATCGCATTTCTGGGATAATACACACTTTTCTTTTGACAAAACAAAACTTCTGCTTCTAAATCTATGCAATCAACTGACAGACTTAGTGCTACCAATATTGAAGTGTATTATTAGGCCTTAGCATCTTGCCTTGCCTGATTGCTGTATTATCTCCTATCATGTGGGAGCCAGTCTACTCGATGAACAGGAAAGCCAAGAAATAAGCTATTTCACTCTGTGGCCACGCTAACAACCAATTGTTAAAATACGCCTTGTCTTTAAGCAAGTTTGTGCAATTATGAAAAACACATTATTTCACATTACTAGCAGGAAGAGCAGATTTTTGTTTGAGAGAATGATAACTGTTTCTGAAAACAAACAAGCTGAATAGAATCATTAAAAATCCAAAGGGATCTCCCAAACCCGGAGGGTGCAATCCACCCTTTTACAGTTGATGACAATGGCCTCAGATTTGGAGGTGCTGATTCTCATCCCAGCCGCTTCGCACTCGGCAGCGAACCGTCCGAGCGAGAGCTGGAGGTCACGGCCCGATGAAGCCAACAGGACAACCTAACCCAATCATGAGGTCTCCAATCATTACATTAAATTTAGCCTCTTCTGAACTTTAGCTGACGTACTGAAGGAGCCTCAGTCATCACCTTTGTTATCGGTATCTCACCACTGACACACAACTAGAACAAGTCAGTTCTTAACACAACATGGTGGAATCAATGAATGACATCATTCAAAGGTAATGACCAAAAAAATGACTCTTATTTGAGTGTAAATTACTCACAAATAACAATCAGAACTTTTGGATATTTCTAAATCTCACTCACTGGACCTTTAATTACTTATTTCATTTCTATTTGCACTTCAGTCAGGTGTGATGATATGAGGTTCCAGTTTTTCCACCCTGCAGTAGTACTTAAAGCTGGATTTCTTTTTAATTCTCTGTAATGTAGGTTTAGAGTAAATTCATACTGTATCTCAGTCAATTCCTAATCCTGACCTTAAACCTAAATACCACTCCACGCCCCAGAGTAGCTTCTGAAAGCTGCAGAAATGTTGTCGCTCTTGGGAATCCTTATCACTGCAATGCACTTCCATGTACAAGAGCACATGCATTCACATACAGATGCATGCATGACGCTCCGACACCCGTACTAGGGTGCAATTATGCTCCCATTCACACATCAGCATGCAGTGTGTATCTTGGACCTTAAAGGTTGGTTCTGCCCTCAGGGTTGCAAAGATTATTATGAGCCAGAGAGTGAGAGATGAGCCTCTGAATATCTGGCAAAGAGACGTAGTTCCTAAAAAATATCACCCATCTAACTTATCTGACTCATTTTGCCCGCAGTTAAATGAATTAAGGTTCTACTGAAGTAGCCTAATGAGCTCAAATGGACCTTCTTCCTTGTGGCCATTTCTATCATTGTGTTTTTCACGTGCATATCAAGTAATTGCTTTGTTGTATAGGAGACTCCTGTTTGGTGAGTTTGGATTGATGCATTTAAATGAAGTAGCTGATAAGGGGTTAATTTTTGTGTGTGTAATGAAGATATTAAACACATACTAGTAAGAACTTAATAAAAGTTAAGTGTCTGCAGACCCAGGTACTAGTGTTTCTCTGCCACTGTCTTTGCTGCACCTCATGTCAGTGCATCGACACTAGATGTTGGTTGCGAAACATATTTAGCTCTAACTGATTTCACTCTTCCTAGAAATACTAAAGCATAGTTTCAGTTGTCATTTTTAATTTCCTTTGTTGGCACTGTCTGTGTTGTGTATTTGTCGCCCTATTATAAAGTGTCCATCTATTAACATTTTAGGCCTAGGAGAAGGCAGTTGTATTTGCTGTGTGGGTTTTTGGCCTCACAGATTCTGTCAGTTTCCCACCTGTTCAGTCTGTCAGCTTCTGCTCACTGAATAATTTACTGAATTAGTTACTCCCTACCCTTTTGCCCAAATACGGTCACTTCTGCCAATACAGTGACAGCCAAATCACAAATCAGTAGCTTCAAAACAGCAGCTCAAACAGTGGATGAAGTCACTGTTCCTCCATCCACTAATCACATACAATCTATGGTTTTGTCTGTGGTTCAGCTACACGACAAACTGTAGAACTACTGGAATTGGGCCTCACTCATCAAAGCATCTCAACATTACCATAAGGTGACTAATTTAAGATCACCTAGTCAGTGGCCGGCATTTTCAGTAATTTAGCAATAGCATTAATGTAGCATTTTCACCTTTGCTCTCCCTCTATTCTGTTCTCTTTTCAATTATAACCACCGCATGATGCAAAAATCAAAGTTTGTCATGTCACAGCTAAAATATGCGTAAGATATTTGAATGAATACAGTCCCACACCAACACTATGTGCATGGTAGGTTAACTTTAACAAAAAATAAGGCTTCCACATACATTTTCCTTTCTTTTCATTGTATTGTACAGTTTTATGTGTCGCCTGGATATGACAGAGAACTGCATAATTGAATCTGTTGTCAACCCGACTAAAAGTAGTTACAGATATACCTCTAGGCCAGGTGTCACCAACGTGGTGCCCGCGGGCGCGAGGTAGCCCTCCAGGACCTTCTGAGGTGCCCACCAAGGATGTAAATAAATAGTGACGGCTACAAGATTTTAGTTACAGTTAATGTTTTTTATTAATTTAAATACGAGCTTGTTTCTTTATAACCTATAAAGAATATTATCATATAACATTTAAGCAAAAAATTATCATTCAACCATAGTGATTACAGGATTTTAAGCAAACAAGTAGCCCTCGGGTAGCCCTCAGTAGCCCTTGGTAGCCCTCAGACCCAGAAAGGTTGGGGACCCCTGCTCTAGGCTAAGGAGGCATTGGTGCAATGGTTTGTATACTTTTTAAATGTTTTTGTCTTTTCTTATTTATGTATATTGTTTACATTTTATAATGGATATTGTATGGTGTGTGATATGGACATGTGTCTGCAATAAAGTTTATTATTGTATCTTTGAACCCATTTTACCCATCCTAATACACATTCAGTAGTAATACACATTAGGAACAGTGAGCTGCAACTAAAGGATGTTGGGAACCAACTCCAGATCCTCACCGTGGTCATGAGCACCAACAGGAGAATTAACGCGTGAAACCTGTGCAAAGAAAACAGGTATGTATATATATATGTATGATGAGTGGTACAAGTGACGTGAACCCAAAAGCAGAATAGGGGAGGAAGCAGTGAACTTCAACAACAGGCTGAGGTTCAGACTGGGGCGGGCAGAGACGATCCAAAGAGGAGGTCCAAATCCAAAACAAGGTCAAAAATCCAAAATGTCAACTGGCGAAGGTACCGGTAGGGAGCAGGCTGAAGCAGAAGTCCAACATCCAAACAAGGTCATACACAGGCTGGGCACAAGACGAGCTAAGAGTAATTAGAACTTGAACAGACTGGGAAACGGACTAAGACCAGGACTAGAGAACCACAAACTGACATGAACAGATGAGACGAACCAACACAGAGACAAAGACAAGACAGGGTTTATATACATGAGGGAGAGGAGAGACAACAAGGGACAGGTGTGACACATTAAGGAATCAGGCAACAGGTGAGACAATAGGGAACAGGAAGTAAAGACTCAAACACCACACAGGAGGGAAACTACAAAATAAAACAGGAAAGACAAGAAAAAGACTAAAGACTGGGGTCAGATGTGACATTATATGTAGTATCTCAGACTCAGACCACCACCTCCGTCCAGGGAAGGATTATCCATTTTTACAAAAATGTCTTTTTCTCAAACCCCTTCACTGTGTTCCAATATCCATACTTAGAGTACACTTCTACACAGTTCACTATCTGTACTTACTGAGTGCACTGATTTCAGCAGGTCAGTGTTGTTCCAAACCCTACACTCCGTGGTGCACTTACCGGAAATTACGTTTGCTACTCCCGCCCAGCTCGTCATTCCGCCAAAAATCATTCCCGACTTTGCTAATTTTTAACCCTTCATGCACCTCTACCTTGAAAATGAGTTCGCGCATAAACACTATATGTATTACACTATATGTAAAATGCGACGCCATCATTGATTTTTATTTTATTTTTCAAGCCAAGATGACGTTACCTCGGATGAGAAATGAAATACTGTCAAGAACAAAACCAAACCAGATGATGTCTTAAAACTAAGAACATGACCTGAAAAAAATAACAACTAACACAGATGTTATTTTATTAAGTTTCTTCTTGTTTACACTCTTTCACTGATGCATACCTGGAAGCAGTACCGGGTTTTGATACTTGCACCGACACTGAAATATGGCTAATTTCCTCACTCTTGACTCAGAATACAGAAGAACCCCGGGTTACGTTTTTTTTCACCTTACGATGTGGGATATGCAGTTTTTTCCTCCCCTCCTTACGGCATTTTCCCCGCCTTACAATATAAACAACCATTTCTCTCCTGCAGCCAAAAATTCAAACTTGGCGGTCGGTGTGCGTGCGACTGTCGGCGTCACTAAGATGCTGATATGCTATTGGCTGAACAACGCCCCAGAGAGATGCTGCCTCTCTCTCTTTTTTTATTTATCACTCGCTCAGTTTCAGATCTAGTGTGTGTTACGTACAGACTTGTAGCCATAGGTCCCAAAATTGTGAGTAATGATAAAGGGAGAAGTAAAATAAACAAAAAAGATAACTATGGAAATGAAGCTGTTTAATAAGTTCGATTTATTATTAAGTGTAACATAGTTAGCGTTCATACGTAATATATAAGTAGTACTTACTATAATATTGTGTTACAAATTTTTAATATACCTGGGGTTTTGCACGCATTAACTAATTACCATAGGTTTATATTGTCCGATATACGATGATTTTGCCTTATGGTACCAACTCCAGAATGGATTTATGTCATATGGCGGGGGTCCACTGTACACACACACAAAAAAAAACTTGTATGTATCTGAAAAGTAGAGACACAAACAAATGAATGTTTACATGCTTTTTGAGATCACTACAGTTCTGAGCGGTTTTATCAGTCATCTAAAGCACTGCAGATGTGGCATAAAAACCTTTCATCCCTCCTCTGCTTTATTGTTTAATTGACGGTTATTGAGAGATTGTTTTAAAGTGTCCATATTCCCTTATTGAAAGGCTCTGGAGCGGCACTGTGCCGTGTGGCGTACCGCAGATAATTGTAAATACTCTGTACTCATTTAGCCTCTTCCAAGGTTCACACTTCATTAATCTGACTCTACCATTAAAGTGATTCACATGCGCTGCCATAAAGGGGCAGATTTGGATACTCAAAGGTGCTGTAAACAGACACACAAAGACATTGCTTTGCTTTAATTTGGCTCACAGGGCTGCCATCTTCTCTAACATTGTCTGATTGAGTAAATAATATTTACTGTACTGCAGAGCTTCCCTCAAATTTAATTAAACACTTTGATCTGATGTTATGCTCCATTTTAAGTGCTGGAATATAAAGACTATCAAACTTCAGAAGAGATAAATTGGATTTTTTTTTTTTAAAGTGTGTGTGAAGCTAGTTAAACTCAAATAATGCCCTTATTGATTTTGTAACCGTGAAATGAATGAGGTATATACGTGTATTTTACAAAATTGACCTTTGCCGAAGAGTTAAAAAGACAAAGAGAGATAAAAACGAAGAAACAAAGATGGAGACAGGCCAAGTCAGCGTGGGATTATGGAAATGTAATATCCGGCTGATAAATCATAGTGACTGTCAGGTGCTCAGTCATCTGATAATATGACAGACAATGGGAAGACAGCTTCCTCTCAACTCGTTGCTAATTATAGACGGATATAATGAACTCCATCCAATGTGTCGGAGATCAAACCCATGTGGGCAAATAATCTCTCGTCTCATTTGTTTGTGAGGTTTTTTTAAGTGTTCTGGTATGTGTAAAACAGGAAATTGAAGTGCTTAGTAATTGCCGCAACAACAGCCTAATATGAACATTTGACAAAACTTTTTTTTTTTCGTAAATATTGGCCAAAAGGTAACGTGGCAGCTGAAACGTTGCATGATGGAGCTGTGGACGTTGAGAGTGCAGTAGGGTTGACAGGCTAATGGATGACAGAAAATGTGTTTTCTAGCTTTCTTTGGGTGTGTATTTGAATATATGTGTGCATGGATGCCCACTTGTATTTATTATTTGATGCTGTTGAACATATTCAGGGATATTTAAGGGCTTTTTCACACCTGAAAGCCTGATCCCGGTAGTAAATTGTCAAAATTATCACTTTCTTCAATGCTTTTTTTCTGCTCTTCACGTGTTTAAATGTTAAATATTACATGTTTAATATGTTATCCTCAAATAAGATGCCATTTTGGTGGTGTGGTGGAAAGTAGAGCCGGGTATCACAACCAATTTCCTTAATCAGTTTAATTTCGATTCATAAGGTTCTGAATTGATTAATCACAACTTGTTTCGATTCAGTATTACTTGATTGATTCAGATTCATTTAATGATACTAAAGTCAGTGTGTGATTGTTGGCAGAGGTGTTTTCCCCACCTTTTCCTCCTCCATCAAGACCCCCATCTCCCCCAGGGGCCCACAACATGGAGCTGACTGTGCCTCAGTGTCAACTCACAGACCTGCTCTCTCTAATCCCATCCACTATTAATTGATAACTCAAAATTAAAATAGAATTGATCCAGAATTTATATATATATTAACCTAGCCCTAGTGGAAAGCAAGAAGGTTGGGGGTCTCTTTGATACTCCCACCATCTAAATACATGTACTAATAGGTTAATTGGTTAATCTAAATGGACCACAGGTGCAGCTATATTACACTATTTTTAAACATAACATACAATTTTATGCTTTAAGTGTTCAAATTCCGGAAACAAATGAAGATTTATGGTCTAAAAAGGACATAAAGTGTAAATGAGGTTAACAGAGAAGGGCATTTCATGGACGTTATCAACATTCTGTCTGTACTGTTTGGACATTTGTATCTCCATTTAACAAGGGTAAGAATTAAAGAAAAAGTATTTTATTTGTCGTTTATTTCTCTGAAGATTTCAGAAATTTACAATGCAAATATCATCTCTTAGTCATGCAACATAGTTTCAGATATTTTAACAAATCACTCGTGAAAACTGATAAATGAAACCAAGCGTGACCATACAAACCAACCAACTGTGCAGATTTTATGACTGAGCCCATTGGAATCTGTTTATGTGCAAGATGATGGTTGTAATTTGTTGGGGAAAAACAAAAAAAGAAATACATTGTAAAGTAAGATTAACTATTAAAGCACTCAGAGCGCAAACCTCCTCCAAGCAGCACAGTTCCCCCACATATTGTGACTGACACCCCATAATATTACT
>JAPSES010027663.1:0-10827 GCA_029822895.1 Maxillicosta whitleyi
AAGCCCACATATTAATTACTATATGTGTTCTATAGTAACAAAACGCCTATCTGCAATATTTAAGGTCAAAATAGGCCAAAAACTGTAATATTACTGTATTTGTGTGTGTGTGTGTTTGTGTGAATAGGGTGAATGTAAAGTGCTTTGAGCACCATGAAGGTGTAGAAAACTCCACTGACCGTTTAAAAAAACATTTTGTTTCTTTTCTTTAGGAAAAAAAACTTCCATCGTCCAAACTCACATTTAAGGGGATTATGACCGAATCCTGTGTGACTGTGATCGTCAGTGAACGTGGATGTGACTGAACATACTGGAACCAGAGTCCAAGAACAGAACGGAATCCACAACAATAGAAAACACACACTGACAGGATTTAAAGGGTTTGACGGGTTTAAAGCTGCACTGGGGTTTAGTTTGTGGCTGAACATCACGCCAAGATATCAGCTTCAATTGAGTCATGGTGGAGAGGTTCCATTCAGGAGCGACGGATCTGTAGTGTCACCATCAGAGTTGATACAAAACCAAAGACTGTGAGAAAAACCGATGTTATGGACTAACCCCACAGCTGTCTTCTTCATCTTAGCACAGAGTAGAAGGTCAGTGAACAAGAAGATGTGACGCAGTTTCCTGGAGCTTTCAGAAATCTCCACCAGAAAACCATCCTTCACCAGCTGACGGGCCTGAGAAGGAAAAACAACAAAGAGAAAAAAAACAATAAAACCATCAACAAAAACAAAAAACACCAATAAAATCATCAACATAAAAAACTATACCAATAAAACAATCAACAAAAACCACCAATAAAACTATCAACAAAAACCACCAATAAAACTATCAACAAAAACCACAAATAAAACTATCAACAAAAACCACCAATAAAACTATCAACAAAAACCACCAATAAAACTATCAACAAAAACCACCAATAAAACTATCAACAAAAACCAGTTCTTCCACTCACCTCTCCTTTGGGCGTGGTCACCGCTGTTCTCCGAGGGTCCAGGTTCTCCTCATTGATGGATGACAAGAAGTTCTGAGAGATGCGCAGAGCATCCTGAAGGAGGGGGAAGTCTGGGTGGTCTGTAGGAGTGTGTTTGAGCAAATCCTGAAAGGAAGGCCACATGAACCACATCAGACCACATCAGACTACATCAGACCACATCAGACTACATAAGACCACATCAGAACACGTCAGACTACATCAGACTACATAAGACCACATCAGACCACATAAGACCACATCAGACTACATAAGACCACATCAGACCACATCAGACTACATAAGACCACATCAGACCACATCAGACTACATAAGACCACATCAGAACACGTCAGACTACATCAGACCACATCAGACCACATCAGACTACATAAGACCACATCAGACTACATAAGACCACATCAGACTACATCAGACCACATCAGACTACATCAGACCACATCAGACTACATTAGACCACATCAGAACATGTCAAAATGTGTGAAACTGAATGAACAGGTGTTTTTTAGATGTTTGTATAGACGTATGTTCCACCAATGGGAGCTCGTCACACCTAACATTTGTTGTAGAGCCATGTAAACAGTAAACATAATCATTGTCAGAAGACAAACAAAATGATTGTTCGGGCCACGGCCCTAAACAAACCGGAAGTTGGCCATCGTTGACTGAAAATTGCCAAATGCTGAGTCAGCGTTTTTGAACATCCTCTATCAAAGGGACAGAGGCTAGAGGGACAGAGGCTAGAGAAGAACCATGTGGTGGTTTATTAAAGAACCATGTGGAATCTGACCAGGGCACTGGATAAAATTCACACCAGAACCATGACAGACACTAAACACATGAGTAATAATAATGGAATAGTTTTTTATCATGTTTTTCTACAGTGAGTCTGAAGAAAACAAAAGCTTTACCCAAATAAACAGAAACCCTTAAATAAATGTACAAATATATTCTAATGAACACATCAAATGTTATTGATACAAAACATTTAATACCTGATACGTCACTGTGTCATTCCAAACTTTCATTTACTTCAGCTCCTGTACCGCTGCATTGGGATGGTGTATGTGTGTGTGTGGACGTAACCATAACTATCAGATAATAAACTAACAATAATCTGCCCATTCCTACTGGTTACAAAAGTACACCTTGTTACCTCCAGCTGGAGATGAAAGCAACGGCAATATTATCATTATTATTGTTATTATAATTATTGTTGTTATTATTAATGTTATTATTATTTTAAATTATTTGTACTTTCATTACTATTATTATTTTTTTTATTATTGTTATTACTATTATTTTACATTTTTATTATTTACATTATTATTATTATTATTATTATTATTATTAAGAGAAGTAGTATTAACATTATTATTACTATTATTATTGTATTAAAAAGGCTGACACATTCTGGACATTTAAGGCTAGACTGCAAACATTTCTCTTTGAAAAACTTTAAGGTCAAGTTAGTTAAAAACACACTGAACCTAATGTTCAGACTAGTTAAAACACACTGACCTACAGATCAGACTAGTTAAAAACACACTGAACCTACAGTTTGTGTCCTTGTGTCTGCGTGCTTTTTTCCATCTCTTTAAGTTGTCCCTTTTCTTGGTTTGTTTGCTGATGTTTTCATGTTGGACTTACGTGGAGGACCAGGGTACTTCTGGTGACGCGGTCGATGGGTTTATAAAGCAGAGCTGTGGAGAAAGGACAGGAGGTCACACAGAGTTCATACAGAGTTCATTCAGAGGTTACCCAGAGTTCATACAGAGGTCATTCAGAGGTCACACAGAGGTCATTCAGAGTTCACACAGGTCATACAGAGGTCACTCGTAGGCAGGGTCTGACACTAAGGTTTTTTCCTTCTTGCCCTGCCGGGAAAGCAGTTTTCTTGCCCTGCCCAAGACATTCTTATTTTTGTGCAAACTATTGTTACGACTTACATCTTATTAAAATTCACTATCTATTGACTGGAGATGAAATTACCCATTTATTCATTCAAATTTTTTATTGGTCATTATATTTACACATACATGGTACTGTAGTACTAGTATATGGTACTGTAGTACAAGTACATGGTACTGTAGTAAAAGTACATGGTACAGTAGTAAAAGTACATAGTACTGTAGTAAAGGTACATGGTCCTGTAGTAAAAATACATGGTACTTTAGTAAAAATACATGGTACTGTAGTACTAGTACACGGTACTGTAGTAAAAGTAAATGGTACTGTAGTAAAATACATGGTACTGTAGTACTAGTACATGGTACTGTAGTATTAATACATGGGACTGGCTCAACTCGACTTTTTTGTGTTTCCATTTTGAAAAAGGACCTGTAATCTATAAGTAAGTATACTTTAAGGAACTCTGAGCACAGGACAGGAAGGAACCAACAGCAGAGGAAATAGTGGAGCCGGTTCTACTAGAGTGGAAACACAGCACAGGAACACTGAGTAGAACCGAGTAGAACCGGTACCACGTATTTTCGTTAACTGTAGCTGATGTTTTCTACTGAGCTGCTGCCATTGATTTAAGAGGAAAAGAAGGGTAATGTACATCTTAGGCCGGTAGCTGTAAGTTGTATCATGGCTGTGAAGCTGCCAGTGCATACATAGGCAGTAGAACAGGACGATTCTTAAAGGAACAGGGTGCTCAGATCCTACTCACCCTCCATGGACACGGTGGTGGTACAGTCTTTAGAGTCTTTGGGACCTTTCACCTTCAGATCCTGGAAGAATGAACACAGGGACGAACGATGATTTTAGTATACAGGAAAGTACAGGGATGTCCCATAATACCGGTAACACTAACCGTAGTAAGTAAGTAAGTAATCTTTATTTATATAGCACTTTTCATACAAATAATTGTAGCACAAAGTGCTGAACGTAACGTAATGTCCCATAATATGGGTAACACTAACTGTAATAGTGTCCCAATATAAAGGTAACACTAACTATAGTAACGTCCCAGAATAACAGTAACACTAACCGTAATAACGTTCTAAAATAATGGTGACACTAACCTTTATAACTTCCCATAATAACGGTAACACTAACCGTAATAATATTTGATAATAACGGTAACACCAACCGTAATAGTGTCTCTATATAACGGGAACATTAAATGTAATAACATCTCATAATAACGGTAACACTAACCATCAACCACCAGCTGCAGTCTAACTCACTCATCTGCAGTCTCTAACCCACTCAGATGGAGTCTCTAACCCACTCAGATGGAGTCTCTAACCCACTTAGCTGCTTTTACCTCAGATATCTTCTGAAACTGGACGTTGGCTTGGCTGCACTTCTCCGCCGTCTCCAGCGCCACCTTGTAGTTGTCGACGAAGGCCTTGTAAACGCCCAGCTGACTGGCCTGAGGCATGGTGGGAAAAGAGGAGACAAGTGAGAGCAGAACAACCTGTAGTACTACACTAGTACCTGCACTAATACACCAGTACCTGTACTACTACACCAGTACCTGCACTACTACACTAGTACCTGTACTATTACACTAGTATCTGCACTAATACACCAGTACCTGCACTACTACACTAGTACCTGTACTATTACACTAGTATCTGCAGTACTACACTAGTACCTGCACTAATACACCAGTACCTGTACTACACCAGTACCCGTACTACTACACCAATACCTGCACTACTACGCCAGTACCTGCACTAGTACACTAGTACCTGCACTAATACACCAGTACCTGTACTACTACACCGGTACCTGTACTACTACGTGAGTACCTGTACTACTACACAAGTACCTGCAGTACTACAGTAGTACCTGTACTCCTACACTATTACCTATACTGTACAGATGTGTCCATCTGTCAATTTATCCTCCTGTCCATTTATCTATCAGTGATATTGTGTGTGTGTGTGTGTGTATATATATATATATATATATATATATATATATATAGCCCTGAGACATGACCACAGGAGGAGAGGGCAGAGAGGAGGAGTCTGACTGTAGAGGAGAAGGTACAGACCTGTGCTGCCTTCTTTGGTATTCGGCAGCACGAGGTCCCTAAAGAACAAGCTGGATGAGCTGTGGAGCCTCGCTTCAGCTTCCGCCAGCACTGACATAGTGAGACTGACATATTCTCCTTCCATCTGGATGTCAGGATGTCAGGCAAAAACTGTCAGCTGGTGCCAGCAGTACACAGTGCACGAACTCACCTGTAGCCCTGCTGTGGAGCTTCTTTGTCTAAATTTGAGGTCGGTTTACCTGCCAGGGGCGTTTGGGAAAGCTATCCTCTGCGCTGTGGCGGTCCCGCCCAGTGGGAACGCCGCCAGTGCAGCCACCCACATTCCAGACTGTGTTCAACGACAACTCCATGGGTGCCCAGGGGCCCCGGTTTTCATCTTAGGAGACTTCAACCACTGCAAACTGGAAATGTCCCTCCCTGGTTTTCATCAGTTTGGACGAGAGGAAACAGAATCCCAAATGCTTTGGTAATGTAAAGAAGGCATATGTAAGTAGGGTTAAACCCCCACTGTCCAACTCATCCCCACCTACAAAAGACTTAAGGTCTGGACTGAAGACAGCATCAAACCCTTAAGGGATGTTTTCTTTGTACTGAATGGAACATCTGTCATGGACAGGATGTGGACACTTCTGCTGACACTGTAACGGACTTAACCGTCCAGTTCTGTGTGGATAATATCAAACCCAAAAAGGAAATGTGTACCCTAACAATAAACCATACATC
Organism: Maxillicosta whitleyi; assembly: GCA_029822895.1. NCBI lineage: Eukaryota > Metazoa > Chordata > Actinopteri > Perciformes > Neosebastidae > Maxillicosta > Maxillicosta whitleyi. The sequence continues at coordinate 5,736 of JAPSES010027663.1, forward strand.
ACCAAGGAGGTTAAAGACAGCATCAACCACCAAAAAAGAGCATTTCATGACAGAGTTTGACTGAAATTGGTCCAAAGAACTCAATCAAATGCTAAAGGAAGCTTAAAAGAAACACAGAGACAATAAAAATACACTTTTTCACTAACAATTCCAGAAAAATGTGAGACACTATGAGGAGAATCACCAACATGACCCCTGCTCAAAAATGTTTCAGCACCACAAACGACCTCCAGGAGGCAACAGAGCTGAGCGACTTATTCAAGACTTGAAACGCAGGACTCCTCCAAATGTGAGGAGGTCCTGAGGCTGATTTCAGTAACTGAGAGGGACTCAAAGCTAGTGACTGATCTTCATAGTTACACAAAGCTGATGATTGATCCTCATGGCGACTTGAAGCTAGTGATTGATCCTTATATGGACTCAAAAGCTGGTCAGTGAACCTCATAGGGACTCAAAGCTGGTGACTGATCCTGATAGGGACTCAAAGCTGGTGATTGATCCTCATAGTTACACATCATTCCCAGTCTGTGGGAAAAAAAATCAATAATCATTGCGGTCCCTAAAAATCGATGTCCTGTGGTCAGCAGTGACTTCAGGCCTGTGGCTCCAACTTCAATAGTCATGAAGTTTTTCCAGAGGATGATTGTGGCTCTGCTCAGGAAGGAAGTGGATGCACATTAGACTCCTTCCAGTTAGTTTATCAGCAGGGTCAAAGCACTGATGATGGATGCATCACACAGCTGGTCTGTAAACATCTACAGGACACACAGTTGATGCACCTGTGTTGTTTGTTGACTTCAGCTCAGATTTCAACACCATGCAGCTGCACCTGCTTATGGGAAAACTGATAGAGATGAAGGTAAATCCTTCCATCCTGAGGTTGTTTCACTCCATCCTGACACAGAAGGTCAACAGCACCCTCTGATAAGTACAGGCGCTCCACAGGGCTCTGTCAACTGTCCTGTCCTCTTTCCATTGAACACAAACGAGTGTGTAACAACACTCCCAGGGAACTTCATCCTAAAGTTCTCTGACCACACTGATGTAGCCCACTGGACTACTTCTCAGAACCAGACGTTTGTGTGGTGGTGTGACCTAAAGTGTATGGTGTTAAATGTGTGGAAGACAGAGGGGATGATCTGAGCCTCAGACTGCTGGTGACCACAGGCCAGTGGTCATTAAAAACCAACGCATCAGTCAGGTGGATTCATCCAGGTATCTGGAGTCCACATGGACCACACACTCAGCTGAACGGTACATGTGGGCAGTCTCTGCTCCAGACCCCCTCAGTGTCTGTACTTTCTACACAGACTGAGGGTCTGTGCAGGGGGGGCAGAGGGTCACGATGCTGTTTTACCATCTGCGTTGGAACATAACATCAGGCACGGCAGCCTGACTGTCCACAGGTCACAGGCTGGTGGTCTGGATAGGAACCATCTGACCCCCCCGGTGCTCTATGAGCAGTCTAGCACCAGACAGGCCCAGAAAATAGTGTCTGACTCGACTCACATCCTACAGCATCAGTACCAGCTCTGACCTTTAGGTTCTGCAGAATCAAACTGAACCAAACCTCATGCATTCAAACTGTTCCATCACTGTTAAACTATCAGTAACATCTGTCAGAGTCACAAGATAAACTGTGCAATAATACTACACCTGTAGGTGCAATAACTCATTTCATGAATATGTATATATCACTTCTCCTTTTATTCTGTTGGTTGTTCTTTATTCTGTCCTCCTGTAAATTGTAGCACTATGGAGCCCAGTAAACACTTCCCCACTAAAACAAGAAAGTCTAGGGGGGGGGGGGGCTGTATGTGGAGTTACCTTTGATCAATGATAATCAGTTCCTGATCAGAGGATCAACAGACAGGTAGACTCACCAGCCTCTGGAAAAGGTGTCCCACTGTCACCTTCTCGTCCCACTGCTGGATGTTGGGCAGCAGGGCATCGTAGAAGTCCTTGTGGATCTCGAAGATGTCCTGGATCTTGTAGAAGATGGTGTCGATCTGCTGGAGGGTGAGGACAGGCTGGGACGTGGTGGCGGTGGCTTTGAGGGGTCGCATGGGCTGCAGACACAAAATGGACAAAGGTGAACACCTGGACATGTCAGGGGGCGGAGCTACTGGACACCCACAGCAGAACCCCCACAGGGCGGAGCTAGGGTTAGGTTAGATTAACCCTATCCCTACACTACGTTAGGTTAACGCCAACCCTAACCCTACACTAAGTTAGGGTTAACCCTAACCTTACAAAAGGTTAGGTTAACTCCAACTCTACACTGGGTAAGGTTAACCCTATCCCTACACTAAGTTAGGTTAACTCTAACCTTACACTAAGTTAGGATAACTCCGACCAACCCTATCCCTACACTAAGTTAGGTTAACTCCAACCCTAACCCTACACTAAGTTAGGGTTAACCCTAACCTTACAAAAGGTTAGGTTAACTCCAACCCTACACTAGATTAGGTTAACCCTAACATTACACTAGGTTAGGGTTAAACCTAATCTTACACTAGGTTAGGTTAACCCTAATAGTACACTAGGTTATGTTAATCCTAGCCTTACACTAGATTAGGTTAACACTAATCTTACATCAGGTTAACCCTAACCTCTTCTCCTTTATGGATGCTTCAGTCTTTTCAGTCGGACTTGGTCTGGGGTTCCTGCTCCTTTTTTCACTCTGTCTGTTCTGTCTTCTGTCTATGTTCTAACTGTCCTGAACCTCTGGAACAACCACTGATGGATGCGTTTATGGACAGTCAGTAAATGTCAGTGTTGGTCGTTGTGCTGCTGGTGTTGGATACAGAATCAGGTCCATGTGGCTTTGGTGTTCATCACTGTCATGTGACAGCATGAGGACCTGATGGAGGACACCTGGTTCTGACTCCGCCCACAGCAGCAGGTTAAGGGTGTGATGAGCCTCACCAGGAGTAGCGCCTCCAGCTGGTTGATGTAGATCTCCTCACTGGCCAAAAACCCAGACAGAACCAACCTCTTCATTTCCAGACCTTTCTCTGCATCACACTGAACCCAAAACAAAACAAGATCAGAGATGGTAAAGAAACAACAGAACACCAATATTTACAACACAAGAGTTTAGACCAAAGTGGGAACTGAAAGATATACATACATATATATCATGGTTCTCGCTAGAGCAGTTGAGTGCAGCAAGCCCCCATTTTTTACCCTCATACTCTGATTTCGCCCAGTGTGGGGGTGATTTTGTGTTATTTTCCCCCTTTCAAATCGGTATCATTGATATCACCTGGTCCGCTACCTGTACAACGCCCCCCAGTAGCATAAGTGTATATATATACATACATACATACACACACACACACACATATATATATATATATATATATATATATATATACACAAACATCCATTCCACATGCAGCATACACTGTACTTCATACACAATATATCCATAGTTGTTTGACAGACGTCAGGTTGAAGTGTCAGACAAAACAATTTGAAGAGTAAAGATCAGCAGCAAAAGTAGATTAATATTTAACAGAAGGATCCATGAAAAGAACTGATAAGAAACAGACGAGGACACCGGATGACCACAAGACAATGCTCAGACACAAACAGAGTATGAATAATACTGAGGGGTGGACGATATTGCAAAAATATCATGTCACAATGTTTACAAAACAAAATCTTGATTTGATTCCAATAGTTTCCACTGATGTTTGGGCCTAATCTGCCAGTTTATGAACAATGCAACCAAATAATAATGATGTAATAATAATGTCCCCCTGTAAAGCACAGCAGAAAAGACAAACAATAAAACGGATTATTTGGCCGAAAGAACCTTCCAGCATGTTTACAATTTAGTTTGTGCAACTTTCCAACATGCCGGGAACATAAACAAATGAACATGTAAACAACAACGACACTGTGCTCCAGTTTGAACACAGATTAAATTTGGTTTATGAAGGAGTGTTAAATACACATGAAAAGTACAAACATCCTCCAGGTTTAAAGAATGAATGGATGGAGCTGTGCTTTGAACTGGTCATCAGTGGACTGGGGTGGACTGGGTGCTGGTTTAATGGTGGTGGTGGTGGCTGGTTTAATGTTGGTTTAGCGCTGGTTACCTCTGCTAAGGAGGTTATGTTTTTGCCAGGCTTTGTTAGTTTGATAGTTAGCAAGATAACTCAAAAAGTTATGAAGGGATTTTAATGAAATTTTCAGGAAATGTTCACTCTGAGACAAGGAACAGATGACTAAATTTTGGAGGTGATCCAGATCACTGTCTGAATTCAGGAGTTTTTAAGGTATTCTTTATCATTGCAAGATGGGGCCATTTTCCACATATGTGTATATAACTTCACACAGAATAACTGGATTGTTTGCCAAAAAAAATACAGAACATGGTCCTGATACTTTCTGTGTAATTTCAGTGTAATTCTAATTGCAAATAGATAAAAAAAAATTAAAATAGATAAAAAAACAAACAAACGTGTAATATTGTGGGGTGTCAGTCACAATATGTGGGGGAACTGTGCTGCTTGGCAGAGGTTTGTGCTCTATGAGTGATTTTCTAGTTAAGTGCTGGTTTAACGTTGGTTTAGTGCTGGTTTAACGTTGGTTTAGTGCTGGTTTAATGTTAGTTTAGTGCTGGTTTCATGTTGGTTTAACTTAGTATTAGTGCTGGTTTAACATTGGTTTAGTGCTGGTTTAACATTGGTTTAGTGCTGGTTTAATGTTGGTTTAGTGTTGGTTTAACTTTGGATTAGTGCTGGTTTAACATTGGTTTAGTGCTGGTTTAACATTGGTTTAGTGCTGGTTTAGTGTTGGTTTAGTGCTGGTTTAATGTTAGATTAGTGTTGGTTTAGTTCTGGGTTTAATGTTAGTTTAGTGCTGGTTTAGTGTTAGCTTAATGTTGGTTTAATGTTGGTTTAGTGCTGGTTTAACATTGGTTTAGTGTTGTTTTCATGTTAGTTTAACTTTGGATTAGTGATGGTTTAACATTGGTTTATTGCTGGTTTAGTGCTAGTTTGGTGTTGGTTTAGTGCTGGTTTAATGTTAGATTAGTGTTGGTTTAGTTCTGGGTTTAATGTTAGTTTAGTGCTGGTTT